>RJWM01006665.1:0-25683 GCA_004363535.1 Dasyprocta punctata
GTTCATGATTAAGCCCTCTCAAATATGGTAGGCACTGCACTGCCCATCCTCCTCAGCTCCAGCCTGCCTTGTGGAAGGAGTCACTTTCAGAGTAAAATGCCATGTTGACTTTGCAGTTTATAATAGCCATGTGCTTCTCTTGGGGACAGCATGGTCATTCCAGTTCACTGTCTCTCCCTGGAGTCACCATCCCTCTCTGAGCTTACCCTGGTCAGTAGAGGCAGTTCCTCTCTCCCAGGAACTGGATGAGGCTTCCATCCTGGCTCATTCCTTTCTTCATGCTACTTCATCTCTCCAGCTTCTCCCATCCGCTCCCTTCCAATTCCCAAAAATTTACCTTTCCTTCTCTTCACCAAACTGTTGCTTTCTAAGTATCAACACCAGGTCCCACCGAGGCTGAACTTTGCTTAAGGTCTGTACTCTGTCATTTTCTGCAACCTGGTGTGAAGGGTCTTTAAAACAGTGGTCATCACATGCACAGGAACTTCAGGTGACAGGTGCACACACTGAATCCACGGAGGGAGGAAGGTGAAACATGCTGACGGTGAACGCCAAAGGGAAAGAAGCTCTAGAACTGGAACCAGAAAGTTTTAATGTCTGAGGCTAAAAAAAAATCACTATTGTGCTTAGGGAAAATTACACATGCAGAGAAAAGATGAATAGAACTTAAAGGCAGGTCAAAGGGATGCTGGAAACCACAACTCTCCTGTTAGGGAAACCACGGAAGGAGCTCACACAGGCCATAGGGTGAGATGGAAACCCAGGAGGAGAGAAAGCTCATGAAAGGCTCTCCTAGCGTGTGCACAAATCCCCAGGAGGCTCAGCCCAGCCTCTGAAGGATATGAAGGATGGACTCAAATTGGCCCAGCAAAGATATGTGGAACTAATTTGATTGATCTCATGGTCTAAATTTAACCAAGACACTGGCCTGCTAAGACAAAAATAGTTGCATCTCCCAGTAGAATGTAATATAACCAAGAGACTATGCAGAATAAATGCGTAATGTTTAGCAAACAGTCAAGATTTACTTAACATCCAAAAAATAAGCAAATGTCTTATTTCTTCTCTTAAGGGAGAAGGCAGTTACAATAGATCAACTCTGAGATGATCCAGATGTTAGAATTAATGAAGACTTAAGCAGACAACATATAAAAGTAAATGATAAGTCCATGGTAAAAGTGCTCAGCAGAATTTGTCAGTGAATAAAAACAAATTATAATCACCAAGATAAGAACATACTAGAAGGGCTTGCAGCATTTGGAGCTCGTGTCATGCCGGCAAGAGTGTGAATGTGCACAATCTCACTGAAAAAAGTTTTCTTGGTTTTCTATAAAGTTAAACACACATCTGTCCCAATCAAACAACTCTATTCTTAAAGAATGAAAAGAAGTAAAAACATATGTTCACATATGTTCACAAGATGACAAGTTATAAATGTTCATATCAATTTTATTCATAATATAATTCACCCAGAGAGCGCTAATATCTGTCAATAATAGAGTTGATAAAATATGTCACAGGAATGTAGTGAATTCTATTCAGGAATAAATCACACCACACTACTGAATTTCAAAACACATTATGCTGACTGTAAGAAACCAGACACAAAATAGTGTGTACCATATAAATACATTTACAGGAAATGCTATAACATGCAGATTTAATCTACTATGTTAGAAATATAAACAATGACTGCCTTTTGGAATATTTGAATTTGACAGGATGGAGCCCAAAGAAACTTGCTGGGATTGTGAAAACAAACTTTGATCTTATGGTTTGGTTTTCACTGTTACAAGCATTTGTCGCAACTTGCAAATTGTACACACAGGAATTCGGTATTTCACAATATATAAATGATATCTTCTCAAAATCTTAAAAGTTTTCCTTCAACATTATACTAGCTATCTTAGGGCAATGAGGCAAGAAAAATAGTTCAGGCATAAAATGCAGAAGGAAGGAAGCTCCCATTATTTGAATGTGGCATAATTATTGACATAGCAAAGCCAAAGTAATCTATAAGAAATACTGGAATTAACGAATAAATATATCAAGCCACTATATATAAACCCAATTAAAAATCAATTGTATTTTTATATAGACAGGTAAAACTAAGAGGTTTAAGAAGGATACTATTATAAATTTTTTCTTTTCAATACTTAAAAATTAATTTTATTTTTGGTTGACACATAGTATTTGTGCATTATGAGATAAAATGTAATTTGTTGATTGATAGAAGCATTGAATAATAACCACATCAGGATACTTAAAATATCTATTACCCTAAACTTCTATTATTTTTTTGTAGTGAATACACTCAAAATCTTTTTTTCTAGCAATTTTGAGACCTGAAAAGACATTTCTCAACAGAATACATACAAGCACCCAACAAACACATGAAAAAATGTTCAAAATCACTAACATGGAATTGCATAACAAAACCATAAAGAGATACCACCTCCCCCACCTAGAATCATTATTATCCAAAAGACAAAATGTAACAAATGCTGGTGATAAATATACTGTTAGTGTTTAACAAACCTGTAGGTGATGGGAGAAGCAGAGTCAAAAATAGGTCAACTTAGTCTCCATTATGAAGACATGTTTTAACTAAACCCATATTTAAATCCAACTTCTTTTCTTGGATGTGTCTGTTCTCTTTCCAGTCAAAAAGTGACAAGAGATATTAATAACAGTTTCAGGTAATTTAAAAATTTGGTAATTAAGCACAGAATGTTAAAGAGGCAAGCCTGTAAGTATTTGTGTCTCTGATGTTGATATTCCAGAGTTCGATTTGTTGAGTAATAAAATGCCTTAAATATAATAGAAGTCTTGACTTGGAGTTGAATATTATACAATTTTAGTTATTAAATGAAATCTACAAACTATCTTGTCCAATGACTCATAAATGTCACGTGTGGTTAAAGATATCTGGGGCGTACACCAGACCCACCCTCCATGCTTCTGAATAACAAGCCCCAGGTGGTATTTAGGTGTCTGCATTCTAAAGACTTTACAATTTCTACTAAAAACCTGTGAAGTCTGAATCCAACCTCCATAAATGTAGATGGAAACAACTACAGACAGAGGCATGGACATCAGAACAGACTTGACCCACCCACATTCGGGAACAGACATAGAAACGTGAATATCAAAGTAGACATTGATGTAGGCTCAGGCACATTCCCAGACAGAGACATGGACATAAGCATTGAATGCTGAGCCACTTGAGAATCTACCAAGCAGTGTGACCTTGAGTATTCACATAGAGCCCTATCAGATAACTATTATTAACACTCTCAGGTAAAGATGAGAATATTACAAGAGAAATAGAAGATGCAGGGTCATTGCTTAGCAAAGTTGAGGTCCCTACTGAGTGTCCCTATTTCTTTCTGGAACACTTGCAATGCTTCCTGGGAACTCCCACAGTATTTATTTTCACCCTGGCCTGTTCTTTCCTCCTGTTTGCTTTGAAGGATAGTTTCATGATACAGAGTCAGCGGTTGGCCACCTCTTTGAAGAAGTGTGTTCATTGTCAGCTCATTTGTGAGTGAGGAAATTAACTTGTGTCTACTTTTCTTTTGAAATTTCTCTTTCTTCTGATTGCTTTTGTAGTGTGACCTTCAGCTTTGTCTTTTGTATGCAAAATTTTGATACTGATACACCTAAGTGTTGGAATATTCATATCAACCCCTCAGGGATTTGCCAGATTTCTTAAATCTGTGGACTTCTCTATCAAATTACCAACATTCTTTAAATTGTGGTTCTGGATTAAAAGACTGGGGAGTTCTCAGTTATTTTCTCGAATAATGCTTCTGGTTTATTCTCTTTCTCCATTCCTATTAGACTTGAATTTTTTTAACTTAACTAAGTCTTAGGGAACACAGTAGCTTTGAAATTCAATGGAATCTGACACATTTTTTCCTTTGGTAGTTTGTTCTTTTGGTGGCCACTCTAAGAAACTGGTGATTAATCCAAGGTCACAAGTACATTTTTCTAGTGCTTTACAGTTTTAGGTTTTACATTTAGATCCATGATTCATTCAAAGTTCATGCTTTGTATGGTATGAACTAAGAGATGAGATGATGCTTTCTTAATTTTTGCAATTACATGTTCAACTGGTTCAGCAACACTTGTTGTAAAATTTCCTTTTCAGATTGAATTGTCTTGGTACCTGTGCACACTTCAATGCTATATTTATTTATTTGAGGTCCTGGAGATCAAACTGAGGTCCTCATGGATATTGAGCAAATACTGTATCATATCTTCACTATGGTGTGCTTTATATCAATTCCAGAAGTCAGGAACTCTAAATTCTTCAAATTTGTCCAATTTCAAAATTATTTGTGTGTTGTAAGTCCATTGAACTTCTAAAGTAGAATCAAACTACCAATTTCTATATATAAAAGTCTGCAGGAATTTTGATTTTTATTTCATTGAATCTATAGATTTTATGTGGTAATAATAATATGGAATCATAAGTGTGTAAATAGCACATTTCTATGTATTAGTTCTTTAATTTCTTTCAACAATGTCAAGTTTTTAATGTATAAAACTTGAGCATATTTTTCAAAATATTCTGCAATATTTTTATATTTAATAAAATTTCAAATAGCATTCATAACATTTTTCAGAAATATGTATTATATCACCTCTCTTTTTTGATAATCCTAGTTAAAGATTTATTTATTATTTTCAAAGTACCACCTTTGGTTTTATGAATTCTATTGTTATTTTTCTGTGTTCTTCACCACTGCTTCCTACCCATATTTCTTGCTTTATTGGGGAATTAATTTCTCACTTTTCTGGTAATTAGTTCTCGCTTGTTTTCTAGCTTCTTAAGGTGATTCCTGAGTTGAGACCATTGGAAACTCCTTTTCTAATAACCAGTTTCATTCTGTGACTTCCCCAAGTATTTTTTAGGTAGATTCTGCAAACTTGTGAGTGTGTGTGTGTGTGGTGTGTTTCAGCTCAAAGAGCTTTCCAATTGTCCTCATAATTCTTTTTTTCCAGATGGAACATTTCAGTGTGTTCTCTTTGATCATTATTTCTGTGGGAACATCACCACAGCTTTCCCTCACTACACTGGGGGCTACACTCAGGGTCTTCACACTGATCCCCATCTCTATCTCTTTTTTATTTTATTTTTAGACAGAATCTTTCTGAGTCACTAAATTGCTTAGGTTGAGCTTCAATTTGTGCTCCTCCTGCCTCAACCTCCCAGAGTGCTAATATTACAAGCATACACCACTACACCTAGTTTTGTTTCTATTTTAACACCTTTGCAGTGTGCAAACTTAGTACAATTTTAGTTCTTTGAAATGTGCTGAGGATTATTTATGGCCTGTAAGATGATTCCTATGTGTATAGCTGAAGAGAACATAATAAATATGCATATTCCTTAGTTGAGGGAAGGCACATTCTGTTTTGTTGTATAGTATGGTCTGTAAGCTTCTATTAGGTAAAATTTATTGATAATGTTGTTCAAGATTTATATAAGCTTAAACATTTTCTAACCATCTTATCAATTACTGTGATTTCATAATAGAATATTGCTTTTTTATGTAATAGGGAAATCTCTACTTTTTAACCGGAATACATAATCCTGTGCTATTAAGTCTCCACGAGCCATGTATGACTAAGTTTAAATGAATTCAGTATAATAAAAATTTAAAATTCAGATTCTAATACTAGCCATTTCAAGTACTTAATGACCACATTTGTCCAGCAGTTACCATATTGGACAACACAGAAAACATTTCCTAATAATAAGCTTTTCTAATGAACAATACTATTCACTTGCAGATAATATAATTAGCAACAAAATTATTTTTCTCTTGTGCATGGACAGTTCAGCTCTACTCAAAGTCTCAGGGAACCCCTAAAAATCTCCAGAGTTTAGCTGAAAGATGTACTGTTTAATGTTCCTTATGAAGTCTTATACGCAAACATTACACTGCAATGTCATTAAAAGTAATTGTAAGATTATTTCTTCAATCACTTAAAGTTACAAAGTACCCAAATTTACTTTTGCTGCTTAAAATACTAATTTACTTTAATCTTATCATTGGTACCTTATTTTTAGTGGTAACTAAAAGCCTGCATGCCAAAATGTGTTCATTCTCATTAAATCAATTAGTAAAACAAATACTTTGTGTACCTACATGAGATTTATCAATGTTACAGAGCTTATTTGCCATAAAAAGTATTTTCATGTCTCATTTCCTGGCACTATACTTTTGAAATTCCATCTGAGTTAATTTCAAATTTATAAGTTCTATGCAAAGGGAGATGAGAAAATTTTAGTTAAGAGAAGACATGATGACTACATATAACATGATATCCTGGAACATAAGAATAATAGTTTAAAAACTAAGACAATATTAATAAAACATGGACTTTATTTGCTGATAATATATCAATATTGGTTCATTAACTGTAACAAATGTACTAAACTAATGTAAGACGTCAATGATAGAGGAAGCTGGAGGCAAAAAATATGAGAACTTCTTGTTAAAACTGCACAAGTTTTTGTTAAGTTTAATACTGTTAAAAATAGAAACCTTGTATTTGTTTGAAACAATAAATTTGGAATTCATTACTCATGCTGTTGCATGTAACTCTCTAAAGTCATAAAATTTAGAACCACAGTTTAAAGAACAGAAAAGTATAGTGAGGATGTATTCTAATACATATTTAAATAGCGATTGGGTGTCCTAAGAATTTGCCCTTCTAAATATTCATCTATATTTTCATCTAAAATATTTGATGCATTTTATCTGAATATTCAGACTTACTGCTACAAGTAGCCTGATAAGCCTTTTCCCTTCCTGTTACTAGTTGCTTTAACTTTTATCTTCTTTTTGATCTATGTTGCCATGGATTTATTATTTTTGTTTACTCTTTCATGTGAAGCAGCTAGCAATTTTGTAACAACTGTCAAATTTGTTTCCTTTTGAATTTCATAATTTTGTTGTAAAATTTTTAACAATTTTTTGTTTTTGGTTTCTTAGTTTATTTTTTAAAATCTTGTTTTATTGTTTTTTCCTAAAATAAATATTTCTAAACTTCAAAATTAGATGAGTAGATTATAAATTTCCTTTTAACAACAGCAGTAGTAGTATTATATGAATTTTGGTATATATATAGATTAGCAGTCAATTCAAAAATATTGTTTTAAGCTTTTCACTATGTTTTCTTTCTAAGCAGTGCTGTAAAAGTTAGTTGCATGCATCAGGCTGACTAACTCATAAGATGCCAAGATCCTTGATTAGACACTATTTCCGGATGTGTCTGAGGACACATGGACCTGTTGTCTGTTCATGAAGACTTTCTTAGATGTAGACAGATGTTCTGGCGAATTATAATAAATATTTTAAAACCCTCCAAAAAGTAAGAAAACCAAGCACTTCTAAACTTATTTAATGATGCTAATATTACCCTAATATTCAAACCAGATGAAGATATGATAAGATCACTGTAAGTCAATAACTCTTGTGGATATAAACACAAAAATTATCAATTAAATAGTAGAAAACTTAATCCAGCAATATATAAAAAATGTATATACCATGATTAAGTTGAATTAATCTCGAAAGTGAGAAGTTGGTTTAACATTAGAAAATGATTAATTCACAATGCATCATATTCACACAATTTAAAAACCTCTCAAAACCCCATGATCAAAAAAAAAGAAAGAAAAAAAGCACATGCTCATTTTAATAGACGCAGAGAAAATATTTGACAAAATTCTTTGTCTTTGGGCTGGGGATTTAGCTCAGTGGTTCAAATGCTTACTTGGTAAATGCAAGGTTGTGAGTTCAATCCCCGGTACAAAAAAATTTTTTTCTTTGTCTTTTTATGATTAAAACACTAGGTAAGCTAGGAGTAAAAGAGAACTTCCTCAAACTGGTAAAAGCTATCTGCAAAAACCTGACAACCAACATCACATTGGTGACAGATTGAATGCTTTCACTTTAAGGTCTGGAATCACACAAACATACCTGCTCTGACCACTTTATAGGCAAGGAAAAAAATAAAAGATGTCTAAATTGAAAAGGGAGTTAAATCTGTTTCTGCATAGAAGACATAATTTTGTGTAAATGACATTCTAAATAATTTACTAAGGGTCTATTAGACCTACTAACAATTCGACAATTTGAACAGAGCTGTAGGAGCTCAATATAAAAAAATGAATTGTATTTGTATCTGCCCGTGATGAACAATCTGAAAATGAAATTCAAGAGTGATTTCAATAGCAAGAGCATAAAAAGAATATAAATATGTAGTAATACATTGAACAAAAAGTCAAACACTGTAATTTAAAAACTGTGAAAGACTGCTGAAATTAAGAATATCTAAATACATTATAAAATATTTCACGTTCATGAGTCAGAAGACAATATTGTTGAGATGTGACTTCTCATATTGATTTAGAAGTTCGACATAATTACTATAGGAATTCCTGATAATTTCTTCCTATAGAAACTGACAAATTTCTGATTACATAATTTCTGATTATAAAATTCACATGGAATTTCTAGGGAAACAGAAAAGATAAAATGAACCTAAAACAATAAGCAATGATGAAGAACTAATTCTTCCCAATGTCAAAGCCAAGGTACATGCAAAGCCATGGTCGTCATCACAGTGTGACACAGGTACAAAAACCAACAGGAGGGAAATGGAAACGATGTGCCAGTTTTCAACTGAGATTTGACAAGATTGCTGGCAGCATTTGGTGGCGAGAGAGTAATTTTATTGATATATTTTTCTCCACAAGTGGCTTTGGAGAAACTGAATTGTCTTACGCAATAAAAATAAGTAATTTGTACTTTACCTCACATCATGTGGAGAAGTTAACTTGAAATGGATCGAAGATTTAATTGTATGAGTTAAAAGTTTAACATTCTCAGGAGGAACTATGGGTGACCTTTTGGATCTTAGGCAGTGATATATTAAATGTTATACCCAAAATAGCCGAGTGGCAGTGGGACTGTACAGCACGCGAGGATGCAGAGCTGGCCCTGCTGCTGCTTTTTACACGCAGTGAATTGCTAGAGGCGATCCACTGTCCTTTCCAAAGTATCCCTCGAAGTTTTACTTGATATTATAATTAATGCTCTACCTGGTTGGGTGAGGTACTGCATCTCAGCTAGACATCAGATTACGACTCCAAAATCTGCCAGAAACCTTCTTACCCCAGCCAGTTCTGTGCCGGTGAATTCTGTGCTCCTGTGGCAGCTGACGAGCTCCGAGTCCACTCTGCATTTTGTTTCCACCTTGAGATGGGGCAGCAGAAATGCTAATCAACTGATTGACCTGATTGTAGGTGAAATTGATGCCCAGGAAGGGAAGGTAACGCTGGAGGGTTGGCGGCTCCAGTGAGAAGGAAAAAACTGGACCAGCAGCACTAGCCCTCAGAAAAGCCATGGCTGTTGCAGCCTGCAAAAACCGTGTGCAGTTTTACTCCAACGGTGACTTCTTTGGCACAGCAGGTTGGAATTAGAGAAAAAATCCAGTGCAGCATCCACCATATTTAAAAGGGTTAATTTTAGGAGTCATTTTGGGAAGGGATTAATTGTTTAAGAGTGAGCCACAGAACAACTACAGAAAGACTTCACTTCAAGGTTTCCAGTGTTCTCTGACCACAGTGACTGGGAGAGAGGCTGTCATTGGGCGCAGTCATGCAGAGGGTGTGGGCTAAGCATGGACGTCCTGAGAAGTGTTTTTCTGGCTATGAAGAGCACAGACCGCGCCCCCACGCCGTCATGTGATGAGAAGCCAGGCTCTGAATGTGTGCTTTCAGAGGTGGCTGGACCTAAATACTAGCATCAAACTGAGCGGTGTGCTTGACCCCTTGCCCCACCGCCTATGTGTAGCTCAGAGATCAGTAATCCGATTGCTTTCCCTACATACCAGCGTGAGTGAGGTCAGGCCTCAGCTGGCACAGTTGTCAAAGTCTGCGGTGTGCAGCGAGGGCTGCTGGAGCCGCGGGGTCACCTCACAAACAGGATGCGAAGCTTGGAAAATTGTGACCTGGATTCCAGGACTGAAGCAAAAATGCTCATTCGAAATCACAGAGGAATGTTTTAGGACTTTTCATTTATTCATTCATTTTTTTGAGGTTTGCATTTTTTCTCTTTTTTGTTATTAATTTTCTTTATTCTGCTCTGTTTTTCTTTTTTCTTCTTGTCTCTTGTTTTCTATTAATTTTATCTAATTGAATTAATTTTCTTTTACTCCTTAATAGGATCCTTTGTCTCATACTTCTTTCCTCTTTCTCATCTTCCATTTCTTACTTTTTCAAATTTTACTTTTCTCATTCTCCTGTTTCCTGCTCCCTCTATCTCTACTAGGATAAACATTAGGCTTTATGAACTAGATGTTTAGTTAACTGTGTTCTATTAATGTTGAATTCTTTTCTATTATTAGTGGAGGTTTAGTGTTGCATTTAGTAGATGTTTATGGTGTGTCAGTGCTTTGCCTACTATTTATACAATAAGTATAGATCTCTTTCCTACAGTCAAGGTTAATACATTATTGCTTTTTATAGTATTTCAATAGCCGGTGTGTCTTTAATGCTATTGCTCCTGCTGGTTTTGTTGTACTTGCCAGAGTAGCACAGTTGCTGATAATAATTGGTTTTCTCTATATGTCAGTATTTGGATTGCCTTTGTGTCATTAATGATTCTGTGGTTCATTCCTGGAGAGCTGGATACTGGGTCAATTACACTGCACTCTTCCCTCTCAAACTAATGGAGATGATTGGATCTCTTGAGACAGAGGCAAAGGCCTAAAATTATCCATACCCAGACTGTATTACTGTAAAACAGACACAAACTATAGAAATCTTTATACTAGTAACAAAATATTTCCAATATAATCAATGTATGTACCTCAAAAGAAAAAAAAAAAAAGTAACTCAAGAGAATCATTGGATGACAAGGCAACAAAATTCCTCCAAAACCTCCCAAGTCCTTCACAGCTGACCCACCAGGCACTGAGCGGGAGGAGGTCAGTACCCATACAACTGAATTATTTGAAATGACAAAAAGAAAAACAGATCAAGAAAGTTCTAGCTGGGTGTGGTGGTGCACGCCTTTGATCCCAGCACTCAGGAGAGTGAGGCAGGAGGGTCATTGTGAGTTCAAGACCAGCCTGCGGTACAAAGTGAGTTCAAGGCCAGCCTGAACTACCTAGTGAGGCCCTGTCTCAAAAAATAGAACCAGAGATTTAGCTCAGTGGCCTAAGCACCTGCCTGGCAGGAGCGAGGTTGTGAGTTTGATTGCCAGTACCAAAAAAAAAAAAAAAAGAAAGTTCTTAACATGCTTACAGAAGACACAACTAAATAGGTGATAGAATTAATGAAACAAAACAGTGAGTTTATAGAATACACTAATAAAAAGCTAGCTGAAGTGAACAGAATGATAAAAAACACAAATGTCCAGTTTAGAGAAAAATAGGAGTCCAAGAAAATCTATCAAACAGAAACCTAAGAGGTTAAGAATTCTATTGAAATATAAGCTGATGAATATGAGAACTGAAAGTTAGGATAGAGACTGGTGACCATATATACTAAGGTCCCTCAAAAACAACAACAAAAAAAGAATATGAAAAGTCGATCCAGCAGCTGACATGAAGAAGACTAAGTCTAAGACTAACTGAAATTAGTGAAAAACCAGAAGACAGCACAAATTCCATGGCTCACACTCGCGTTCCTTCTCCCACAAACAGTCATAGTGTGGGGATTATTGGTGTGTGCCACCATGCCCCACTTCTAATTTTTATTATGAACCTTCTGTTTTTTGTCAGTTTAATTTTTCTTTTTTTTCCTCCATTTTTTCAAATTGGAATCTGAGATTACAGATTATAGTTTTTCTGGTTATGTATGTTATAGATTATATCTAGATTCCCTTCCAAAGCCTTATGTGATCATAGGCACGACCTTTGGCAGGTAATTAGATTATATGAGCATATAATATATAGCTGACTTTTTAGGAGGTGGAGCCTGGCTGGAAGAGGCAGGCCACTGCGTGTGACCTCATTCTGCCTCCTCCGCTGTCTCTCTGCTTCTTTGTCCAGGCTGGTTTTGCTCTGGAGCCAGCCAACTATGGAATAGAATCTCTATAAACTATGAGCCAAAATAAACCTCTCCTCCTTTATATTTTAAGTGTTGAGTATTTTGTCCCAAGGTTGAGAAAGTGACTTGACTAACACAGTATGTGTGAAGCAAATAAATTTTCCTAAGTGTACTTCTTTTGCTGCATCACATTAATTTTGACTAGTTGGATTTTTCATGTACTTCAAGATAATTCTTATTATCTATTGAGGGTTTTTTTTTGACTCATGTGTTATTTAGACATTTGTCATTTAATCTCTATATTAATTTCCTGACCCACCAGAGCAAAGTCCTCAAATTGGGTGGATATGGACGAGGGTAGTGCATTTTCTCAAACCACTGGAAGCTAGATGTCTAAAGTTGAAGTGCTGGCTAGGCCATGCTGGCCCCTGAACCTCTAGATGAGAATCTTTGGTTGACTTCACTTTGAGGAAATCCTTGCTATTCTCTTTCGTGGCAGCAAAACTTCAGTTTCTGCCTCCATGCTTTTTTCCCCCGTTGTGTGTGTGTGTGTGTGTGTGTGTGTGTGTTAGCACGGAACTGTTCCCCTCCAATTGAGGGCAACAGCAATTTGGATTAGGGTGCTATGATCTCATTTCAAATTATTTATACTTGCAAGAGCATATTTCTAAATACAGTCACATTCACAGGTTCCAAGTGGACATGAATTTTAGGAGGACTGTCTCCAACCCCATGCAGCTTCCAAATATTTTGGAATTTTTCCAGATCTCTTTGTTACTGATTTCCAGTTTAATTCCACTGTGGTTTGAGAACACAATTATTATGCTTTCTATTCTTTTAAAATTTTTCATTTATGGGATGGAAGTGATTTCTGGAGTAGAGAAGGCTGTGCTTACTGCCCTGTACTTCCGTGATTTAAAAGCATGGCACCCTTATGGGAGAATGGCTCAGAAGCATGGCAGGTGGGACCTTGTGGAGATGCCACTGTTCATGTGTGATGAGGACTGAGCACTAACAGGGAAACCACTGAATGCCAGGAAGTTTTATCAAAGCTAGTAGCTCTGTGTAATGATGAAGCCATTACTCAAGAAACAGTAATTCTGCCTCTTAGGAAAATTAAGCTTTCAAAAATACTTTTTGTATGTTAAATGTGAAAGTAGCTCCGTGTAATCTATTCCTTCTGTACCGCAAGTCTTTCACCAACTGTTATGACAGTATTGGGAGAATTCACCCGTGAAGTGTGAAGGACAGAAAGTGTACGAAGTGAAAGGGAACAAGTATCTCTACCCATCACTGTTTAAAGAATGGTGGCTTTGTATTGGTTGGTTTTCTCGTTTTTGGAAAAACACCCACCCACAATTTAAAGGAGAGGTCGATTTAGTGATTTCAAAGGGTTCAGTTCATTGACAGCTGGACCCAAAATAAAACTATCATGGTTGAAGGGTGTGGCGGAACAAAATTGCTTACCTCATGGAAACCAGAAACAGATCAGGGGAATAACACCAGACAGAAGTAGGCCAGAGACTAAACACAGTACCCAGACTGACACCTCCATGGCCCACCAGGACACGCCCAGAAGTGTGCATCACTAATGCTCTAAGTGACTCTGAAGCCAAGCAGATTTACAATACAGCTTGTCACATTCCACCCCTTGTCAACCTGCAACCAAACATAAGTCCTTAAATGAACTGTAATCTCAAAATAAACACAAGATCATAATCTACCTAACATGATACAACTGTACTGCATAGAACCAAAACCACAGTAAGGAGATCCCCAAAGTCTCAACAGTTTCACATTTGCTCAAAATTTAAGTCCAAAGTCTCCTCTGAGACTCAAGGCAAACTCTTGGCTTTAAATCCCTGAATTTCAAAATCAAGTTACACACTCCTAAAATACCATAGTACAAGGTATATTGGTAGGAAAAGGAAAATAGAAAGAAATCAAGGCTGAAACCTAATGGAGCAAACATTAACTCCAATAGATCTGTGTCCAGCATGGAGAACACACGGTGGTAAGATACGAGTTTCAAGGGGCTTGGATAGTCACTTGAATAAGACTTTACTTGTTTTAGCCCATAAGACCTCTCTCTTGGTCTGGTTCCACTTACTGCCTATAGAGTTTCTCAGCAGATATTCCATGTCATTGGCATCTCTAACTTGCTGGGGTCTTCACTGTGCCTTTGAATTTTCCCAGTAACTTCGTACATCCTTGGCCTTCCATCACACTGGAAGCACACTGCCTGGCCTTTCATTCTTTCCTTTAAAGTTCTGTTGGAAGTTTCCACAACCCCGCAACTCTTGCATTGTGTATGCCAGTAAAACCAGCATTATGTGGATGATGCCAAAATCTTCTGTCAACAGAAGCAGCAGCTAGGTCTCCTTGGATCATGGCAGTAGTAGCCTCTGAGTACCTGGATAGCTAGACACAGTGGAATGAATTTCAGAGAATCAATTCCTAGATGATCCTTCTCTATAATAGATCTAGGATTCCATTCTCAAAAGAAAACTTTAATTTTTCAACCCTTGAGCCTCTTTTGGTGGGGTCCAGTTGATCCCTGAGATTCTCTCAAGGCATCTTTCTTCTTGTTCAAGTTAAAAGTATTCTAAAGGTACTAATCTTATCAGTAACCACATTCCCTTGGTTGCAACATTAAATCCAAACTTTAAGTTTTCCAAATGCTTCTGCTCTGTTCTTTTGGCCTTGGTGTTCATTATACATCTAACTAATAATGGTCAGTAGTACCCATATCATTGCCTGAATGTTGGGATTCCTGATATTTCCTCCATTGTATCAATTAGCCCACTGCCCTTAAACTTGGCCCTCACAAAGTTTTATGACTTGGCAAATGGGTAGACAAATTTTTGTTAGAGTGTGACATACATGACCTCTAGGGCACTTTCCAACAGATTTCATTTTTTTTTTTTTTTTTTTTTTTTTGCTGCACCGGGGATCGAACTCACAGCCTCGCACCTGCCAGACAGGCGCTTAAGCCACTGAGCCAAACTCCCGGCCCTGGTTTTTTTGAGGCAGGGTCACACTATGTAGCTCAGGCGCCGGCCTTGTGCTCACGTTGTGGCCCAAGCCGGCCTCGAACTCACAACGCTCCACCTACCTCAGCCTCCCGAGTGCTGGGATTAAAGGCGTGCGCCACCACGCCCGGCTCCAGCAGATTTCTTATTCCCAACTGAAATCTTATGAGCCTGAGCTTTACTGTACATACTCCTATCAGCATTCTGGGCTTCTGAATTTCAATTAAAATCACTCATTGGGCTCTGCTTACATCATTCTCTTCTGCATCCTGCAAATCCAAATCTTTTCAAGCTCCTCCTGCAAACCAGTTTCAAGTCTCCTCAACCACATGGTCAGGTATAAATCACAGAAATGATCACACTTCTCTGGTACCAGTTTTCTGTATTGTTCAATTTTCTTGCTTTTGGAAAAAATACCTAACATTTGCAACATATAAGAGGAAGGATTTCAGAGGTTTCTTTCCACAGTTAGCTGGCTCCAAGGCAGAAACATCATGATGGAAGGACTTGGTAGAGAAAAGTTGCTCGTGTCATGGTGGCTGGAAGTGAAACAGGGGAACGGTTCCAGAGACAAAGGAGCCAGGGGCCAGATGTAGTATCCAAGAATATGCCTCTGTGGCCTGTTCATGCACATCCAGAAGAATGCTTTTCTAATCCCCTCGGTATCCTGGAAGAAATTCAATTGACAATCTAGCCTAACTGTCACAGGCTTTTAAAGCAGGACCTTTGAGGGAGAGAGCAATGTTGAAGCAAATGCAGATACTTCAACCTACTTGGGCCCGGTCTTCATCTTTAGCTTAGTCCCAAGCAACACGACATCCAGCAGTGAGACCAGAGTTCAGATTCTTTACAGAGCTCCTGCTGTACTGAACCCTGCTGCAAGAAGTTAAAATGTCCCTCTATAATATGCATATTGGGAAAATATGTAACTTGAGTGAACAGGTCCTTGGGAAAATACATAATTTGGGTAGACAGGTCATTATCACTATGATATAAAATTTAAATTAAGCTTTTAATAAAAGTTAACAGAATATTACATATTAAAGATTATGTTTTGCTTATCTTAGAACTTGTAAAAACAACTATGAATGTACTTACCTGTACAATGTATTTGAAGCATATCATGTTCAAAGCTCAGTTTACATTTATGATAACGCTGTATTAATGGTGAAAACGATGAAAATGCCAAAGAAGACAATAGGAGGTGGTGTAACGATGTTTGGACTTGAGGGCAGCAGTTTTCTGGCTTCTTTCCTTTGTCCATTGAAGCTTCCCATGTATCCAATAATTAAAAAAAGAACTGAGTTACTCCAGGAAGCTTGGCGTTTTAAGTTTCTGCTATGGAATTTGTATCCACCTATGGTTTAGAAAAGTGTAAGTTCAGTTTTTCTGTTGTTAATTCTATAAATCATGAACTTACTGTGGCTCCTACATTTAGTCAGTGTAAAAAAATACAAAGATTCTTCTAACTTAAAAAAAGTTGAAAGTGCATTCTTCATTTTTGTCCTAAATCTGTTTTATTGTGGTCAATGTTGCCTTTGGGCTGGAGAACACGTGTTCTACTACTTTGGGATAGAATATCCAATAAATGTCAATTACATCAGTTGATGCATATTGCTAGTCAAGTGAGTCACACCACTCCTGGTGTTCTGAGTGTTAGATCAGTTGAGGAGGGGTGTTGAAATCTATCTATTTTAGAGAACCTGGTTATCTCTCCTTGAAGATCTACCAGGTTTTGAATCATATATTTTAATATTCCGTCACTTGTTGTGTTAGTGGAACTATAGTTATGTCTTCCTGTAATTTAACCAGTTAAAATGGACTTTGTTCCAAACAATTACTTTTTCTTGGTGTGAAATTTTCTTTTTCTTAAATTTTACAGATAATCCAGCTTTCTTTTAGTTACCATGGTATAACTTTATTTCTTTAGTTTTAATCTATGGCTTTCATTATATATAAAATCATCTTCTTATAAATGACATGTAATTAGGTCTTGTTTTACTTTCTTCTATTAAATATATTTTGAATTGGTATATTTAGAACATTCATAAAGTAATTATTGACAGTTAAATCAACTTCTCCCATTTGTAACTGTCTTGTTGATGCTTCTTCTTTCATTTTTTTCATTCCATTTTTCTTGCATTCTCTGTTTTTTTTAAATTGTACATATTCATGGGGCACATTTTGGTGGTTTTATACACTTGTAGATTGTACAATGATCAAACCAAGGCAATTAGCATACTCCTACCCTTAAACATTTATTATCAGTTCTTTCTAATATGAACATTTAGTGTTGTCTGCTCTACCTGTTTTGAAATGCATGATACAGATTTACCCTATTGTGCTGCAGAGCACCAAAACTTGTTCCTGTTGTCTAACTGCAACACAGGATCCATTGACTCAACTTCTTTAACATCAACTTTTGTAGGTTTAATATGTAAATGAGTTCATGTGGGATTTGTCTATGTTTGTGCGCTTGGCTTAATTGAATAGTATCCTAGAATTTCATAAATAACAGAATTTCATCATGTTATGGGTAACTAGTGGTCTACTTTATAGATAAACATCTTTAGCTGCTAGGTTGTGGCAGCCTTGTTATCCTGAGTTAAGTCAAAATATTTACCTTTATTGATTATTTTGACTTTGGGGAAAAGCCAAAAGTCACATGGTACAAGACCCAGTAGGTGAGGTGGGTGAGACACACAATAATGTTTTTACAAGCCTGCCTTTTCCTTGGGTGAAACTTGGCAATGACATTCACCATGTTTTTTAATCACAATTCATAAAGACATTCATGAAAGAGGACTTTAAGGACAGCTTCAGAAAATGGCAAGAATGACGGGATAAGTGTGTTTGAAGTAAGAAGGGCACCTTGAGGGGAATTCACAGCAGTGCACCTTTTACTGTAACACATTTTTAAAATTCAGATACTCATCTTATTTTTGATCACCTTGTATATATGTACTGAATTTATGTATATATATATATATATATATATATATTATTTCTAACAGTTTTTTGTGAAGCTTTTAGGCTTTATTGAGCATTTTATGATTTCATCACTTTTCTTTAGTAAATTAATTATACTTCTTTTAAAAATTTAGCTGTTGCCTTAGTGTTTATGATATTCATTTTCAATAATAAAAGTCTACTTTCAAATAACACTGTACCACTTCCCAGACAGCACAGACACCTTACAACAAGGTTTTCTCCATTTCTGACTTCTGCCTTTTAGATATTTCAGTTCCACATTTTATTTGTCCTTATATTGTTGATACATTGCTCCTACTAGTCTTTTAAAGAAATAATTTTTGGGACAACTTAAATAGCAAAATGAACAACTTCGTTCTACTTTCCTTTATTTCTTTGCAGGTGCTCTTGTCTTCTTTAAGTTTCTGCCCTACATTAATTTCCTTCTCCCTGAGGGCTTCTCACATTTCTTGTGTAAGTCCGTCCCATGGTGATAAATTCTGTCAGATTTTTCTTAAGAAATTATTTTCTTTTTACTTCTGAAGTATAATTTAACTAGAATTTTAAGTAGGTGGAGTTTTAAAAATTTCAATACTTTGAATATCACTTTAAAAATCTGGCTTGAATAGTTTAAAATACGACTCTGTGATTTTATTTTTGTATTTATATAAATTTTACCCATCCTGATTTGTTGCAAGATTTTTTTCTTTATATTTCTGTAGTTTAAATATCGTACATCTTGGTATTTACTTTTACTAGTAGGAAGTATCCTGCTTTACATCTCTGTGCTTTCTGAAACTTTGGTTTGTTTTTTCCATTTTAATTTAAAAATTCTTGGTCATCATTACTTCAAATATTTCTGCTGTTCTTTCCTTGTAGAGTATTCTAATAATACATATGTTAAAATTTTAAGTTGTCTCAAAATTCTTTGACGTTCTGTTTGATTTTCCATTGTCACTTGCTTTCATATTTGCATTTTGGTTGAGGAATTCCTATCAACTTCCAGGACTTTCTGCTTCTTTCCTCATCTGAGTGCAGTCATGCAGTAAATCTGGGGAAGAGACCTTTATTTCTGTTACAGTGGTTTTGGCTTGTGGCATTTTGTTTTGTGGTGTTTTTAAGAGTCTCTGTTTCTGCATACTTCATTCCCATTTTCTTACATTTTGTGTTTCTTCCAGGGTCCTTAAAATATTAATCATGGTCACTTTAAACTGTTTAACTGATTATTCTTAGTTCATTTATAGCTGTGTCAGGTCAGTCTGCTTAGTTTCTTCTTACTACATTCTTTCTTGCTTGTTAGTGCGTCTTGCATTTTCTTTGGTTATTTAAGACCAGATACATGACACTGCATAACAGGAACAAAGTGTTAGGTCTTTAGTGGAAATCTAGCTGTGAGTTGATCATTATTTAATAATTGCTGTAACTGAAGGTGCCAGAAGCTTAAAATTCATCAGTATGCTTTTCCATCTTCCTGTTGCTGTTATAATTTCCCAAGAGCCACTCCCTAGGTAGAATCTGAGTTCTGTGATTCCATCAGCTGTACTGGGCTGTTTTTATACTGAATTCCTATGGCTGACATGGTAGGGTGTGAGAAGAGAAGATGCCTTTTTCAAATCTCAGTTGCAGTTGGCTTCTGTGCCTGAGATTACTTCCAAATGTGTTTGAGGTTTTGCTGCTTTAGCTGAACCAGGAAGCCTGGCAGGGATGGGCTGGCCTCTGCTCTCCCAAGGGAGAACAGCCTCTGTCCAGTCCTTCTCCAGCAGAGTGGGTCCCTGCTATGCAGACCCCTCTGTATGCTTCAGTGTAGTGAATTTCCTCTTTTCTCTGCTAGAAACATGAGGGAATCTATCTTGACTCTTCACTTTGAGAAACTGCTAAATTCTTGGAAGTAAAAGTCATGAAAATGTGGTGTCTTCTGAAAAACAGTGGCTCAGGAATCTCTTGCTGTCTGATGCCCCACCTGCAGCAGTCTGTCAAAGTCACGTGGAGGCTCCACCACTCGGGGCTCCAGAGCCTCTCTGTGTGACTCTGTCTGTGTGACCCACTTGCCTCACCAGGCTCCATGGGCATAGCATTTTCTCTGAGTGTATTAGCTTTAGTTTCTACTTTGTTTGAAAAATCTTTTGCAAGGACATTGCAAAGAGAACAAAATGGTAAGTCACCTATAGGCAGGACATAATCGCAAACCACATAGTAAGCAAGGACATATTCACATATAAAAATATATTCAAAATTCAACAATAAGAAAACAGTCTAATTACAAATAAGAAAGCAGTCTAATTACAAATTGGCACAATACACTTGACATTTCATCAAATAAAGTAGGCAGATGACAAATAAGCACATGAAAAAGCACTCAAGCCTTCTTAAAACTTAGGAATGCGTGATTTAAAACCACACAGACGTAGCATGCACAGACATCAGGATGACTGTGTTTAAACCAGTGACAAAATCTTTATCACTAAGTGAATGGGTAAAGAGATGTGAAACAGCTGTGTGATGGAATATTACATAGCCATAAACAGTACAGATAGATGATACATGATGTAGTATAGATGAATCAAAAAATAATTGTGTTGAGGTAAAGAGCCAGACAAATAATAGTGGTCCTGGATGATTTCATTTCTAAAAAACTACAGAAAATGAAAACTAATCTATAGTGACAAAAATTAGATGAATGATTTCCTAAGGTCTTATGGGGGACAGGCAGGTACCAGAAAGAAGGGCTACAAAAAGCCAGTGGGTGACAACTATGTTTGGTAGCTTAGTGATGGTGCTGGCCTCATTTGTTAACATGTATCAAACTGTGCATTTTAAATATGAGTCACTTCATTATATTAAAGTGTAAGTTTTACTATTAAAACAAAAAATATTTTATTTTATGAAAAAATGAAACAAAATTTCATAATCAAATAATAAGAGAAAAACAATACACTGTGAATCATTATCTTCAAAGTAGTGGCTCAGAGTACAAGACATAAACCAAAAAGATTCTTACAAAAAAGAAATAAACAAACCCAGAGGACCCCAGCAAAAGTGTGGTGACCCACCTTCCCTCTGGAGGACCTTGGCTGGCCTGTGAGACCCCAAGTGATACAGTGGGGTCCCAGCTGAGGTACACACCATGGACAGGTGGGTCTGGCAGCCTGGAAGAGTCTGAAACAGAGTAACAGAATGAGCTGAGGGTTGATTCACATCAATACTCCTAGGCTAGTCTGCCCAGGAAGAATCCAGGGCTCACCCAATTGGCCCTGCAGGAGGAATTCAGGTGACTGGCCTTTTCCCTACATTGTAGGACCCAGTAACTGGATGAATGTCAGCTACACAGTAGGACCCTAAGCTGCACATGATGGACAGTCAAGACTGGTGAGATTGAAAAGACCAAAAGATGAACCAAGAAGTGAAAAGCACGAGACAAAAATCAAAATGTAGTTTCAGACCTCCATCTCATCCAGAATGGGTACAGGAAACATAGACATAGAAGAAATTGGAAGACCCACACATGAAATTTCTGAGAAGATAGCAAGTGAAGTAAAGAAACAAACCCACAAGGCAATAGAGGAAATCAGTACAGAAATAATCTCTCAGGTTAAAAAAAAGAAACGACACCCATAATAAAGGAATTGCTCAGTGTAGCAATTTCTAGAGAAGACATAGATAAAAAAAATTACAGGAACATAGGAAAGTGATAGAAACCATGAATGAACAAGATAGGAAACAAATAGAATGCATATAACAGATTCAAAGAGATATCCAGGAAATTAAAAATCCCATTGAAAGCTGGCAAAATCACTTCAACAAAACAGAAGATAGACTTTCAGACCTTGGAGACAAGATCTTGCCTACTGATAACAAAAGGAAAGATCTTAAAAATAACAAGGGACCATGAAATAACAATTCAGCAGCTACAAGGCAAATAGAAACTATGTATGAAACTATACATGGTGTTAGTAAAGAAGCAGGAGTCAACACAAATGACATAAAAAAAAACTATTTGCAGAAGTAATGGCAGAAAATTCTCCAAGCATGAGGACAGAATCTGACATACAGATAAGTGAGGCATATAGAACTCCAAACAGCCACAAACAAAATAAATCTATATCCAGGTATATAGTAATTAAGGTCCTAGAAAAATACAAAAGCAGAAAACTAAAAGCTGTTAGAGAAAAGAAATAGATCACCTATCAAAAAAAGCCCATTAGAATCACAGCCAACTTCTTAACACAAACCATCAAATTAGGAGGAGCTTGGAGTGAAGTATTTCAGGCCCTGAAAAAAAAATAACTTCCAGTTTAGACTGATGTACCCTGCAAAACTACCTTTCAAAATTAATGGAGAAATAAAATACTTCTATGACAAAGAACAACTGAAGATATTCATGACCACCAAACCAACCCTACAAAGAGTGCTGAAGGTTATTCTAGAAAGGGATAAAAATGACCATAATTCTAAGAACAATAACAGAAAGAAACCACCAAGCAGGGCAAGCAATTAAGCAGAGGGGAAAAGCAGGTAATCAACAACAGGAAAATAACACGACAAAGATAAGCCAATACATATCAATTATATCAAAAGAAACAGACTGGCCAAATGGATCAAGAAACAGGATCCAACAAATATGCTATATAGAAGAAACACTTTAGCTCAAAAAGAAACTCACAGACTGAAACTCAAAGGATGGAAAACAGTACTCCATGTGACAGAAACCTAGAAAAAAGAACAGGTAGCTATTTTGCTTGTAGACAACATGAACTTCAAACCAAGAATGATCAAAAGAGACAAAACAGGTCACTAGCTACTTGTTAGGGGAAAAATTCAAGAGGAAGAGATGACCATCATAAACATATGTGCCCCAAATATGGGAGCACCCAGCTACGTAAGACAAATAATTATAGACATGAAAAATCAAATAAAAAATACTACAATTGTAACAGAGGACCTTAATACCCCATTGTCACATAGAGATAGCTCATCTAGACAAAAAGTCAGCAAAGGAATAACAGAACTAAATCAAACATGTTAACAAATGGACTTAGTAAACATTTACAGTGTGTTCCATCCAACAATAGCAGAATACATATTCTTCTCAGCTGCACACAGGACAATCTTCAAAAAAGACTATATACTAGCCCATAGAATATGCTTAAGTAGATTCAAAGGAATAAAAATTCTCTTCAAATTATCAGACCATTCTGCAATAAAATTGGAAATTAATGGCAAAAGAAACCACAAAAATTCTGTAAACACATGGAAATTAAGTAACACCCTCCTGAACAACAAATGAGTCACAGATGACAGAAGAAGAAATTCAAAAAATCAAGAAAAGGAAAGAAAAATATCAAATTCATGCAAAGAGGAATGAAAAAAGTGAAAACACTACAGATACTGTGGAAATTCAGAAGATCACGAATAGCTACTTCAAAAAATTTACTTGCATAGGCTGGAAAACCCAGATGAAATGGACAGGTTCCTAGAAACATATGAATTACCAAAGCTAAATCAAGTAGATATAAAAATTTTGAATAACACAATATCAGTTAATGAAATTGAAAATGTAATTAAACCTTATCAACAAAGAAAAGTCCAGGTCCTCAAGTATTCATGGGTGAATTCTATAAGAAACTTGAGATTTAATGTCAATACTCCTCAAACTCTTTAATGCAATTGAAAGGGAAGCAATTCTCCCTCATTCCTGGAGGCAAGTATTACTCTGATACCAGAAGCAGAGAAAGACCAAACCAAAAAGGACAACTACAGATCAGTCTCCCTAAAGAACATAGATACAGAAATCCTCAATAAAATACTAGTAAGCAGAATGCAGCAAATCATCAAGAAGATTATACACTGTAACCAAATGGAATTCATCCCAGGTGTATAGGATATGCTATGTACCCCCAAGTCCTCATACTTCTGATGGGGCTGAGTCTGATGCTTGTGATCAGTTTGTTGTCTAGCACCAGGATTAATGACATGACTGCTACACCCGCCCAGGGGTGGAGCTGAGATACAGTATAAGGGAAGGCGGGTCTTCCTCTTGCTTGCTTCCCGGCTTCCGCCCTCTCTCTCACCAGCGCAGACTGCGGCTTGTAGCCGCCATGAACTGTAGCCCCGTCATCCCATGCTGCCTTGGAGCCCACTTTATGGACTGAAACTCCCGAGAAACTGTAAGAATAAACCTTTCCTTCCCTAACTTTAGGCGTCTGGTATTTTGTCTCGGCAACGAGCAAAAAGTAACTAAGACACCAGGAATGCAGAGATGGTTCAACACACACAAATCAATAAACATAACATATCACATCAACAGAGCCAAAGACAAAAATCACATGATCATCTCAGTAGATGCAGAAAAACCTTTTGATAAACCTTTTATCATTCATGATAAAAACCCTACAGAAAATTGAAGTAGATGATCTCTACCTCAGTCTGATAAAAGCCATCTATGACAAACCAACAGTCTATATCTTACTAAGTGGACAAAAGCTGAATGCTTTTATTCTAAAACCAAAACCAAGACAAGAATATTCACTATCACCACTCCTATTCAGTGTAGTTCTGGAAAAAGTAAGCCAGAGTAATTAGACAAAAGAGAGAAATAAAAGAAATAAGGGTATGAAAGAAGAAGATAAATTATCACTATTTGCAGATGACATGATACTCTACCTAGAAAACCCCAAAAACTCCACCAAAAGACTACTAGAGTTAATAAGCAAATTTAGCAGTGCGGCTGGATACCAAGTCAACACTCAAAAATCAATAGCATTCCTGTACACAAACAACAAACTCAATTGGAAGGAAATTAGGGGAACAACATCTGCAACAATACCATCCAAAAAATACTTAAAAAATCAATGTAACAAAGGATATAATATATATATATATATATATATATATATATATATATATATAAAATTACAGTACTCTGAAAAAGGAGATTGAAGAGGATATCAGAAAATTGAAAGATATACCTTGCTCATGGATAGTAAGAATCAACATTATGAAAATGACCATTCTCCCAAAAACTTTTATACTGATTGTTGTAGTCAGGGGTTACAGGGAGAACAACTACATACAGGACACAGGGTTTGTAATACTGTTTTATAATAATCACCCAAAGTTAAACACGAGATGGTGCAGGAAGATCTGTCCACAACACTAAGACCCAGGATAGCCGAGGGCCTGGATCCCACAGCAATATCATGCAAGAGTCCCACTAGAGACCCGAATGCATGGCAATGCCTCCCACAGTACCAACTGGGAATCTAAGAGCCCCCAATAAGGGCTCACGCCAGTTTATTTATGGTTCTGTGCTGGGAAGGCCACAGGTCAGCGGTGGAACCAGAAAGTCTATGCCAGCAGGGTGAAGGAGCCGTGCAGTGGGTTGAGGGTTCTACGTAGGAGCCGAGAAGTCACGCTCAAAAGAAGAAGCGGGGCTGCCCTGAAGAGCACCACAGCCATCCCCAATGGCGACGAGGTCCCGCGCTCCTCCGACGATGGAGAACAGTTGAGCACAGGTCAGGAAGCCCAGCGTGACCAGGTTCTCCAGCACATAGCCTCCCCTCCGGAGCCAGGAAGCGATGCACAGTGTGAGGAGCAGAGCTCCCC
>RJWM01006665.1:25783-82991 GCA_004363535.1 Dasyprocta punctata
CACATTGGAGAAGCCAGCGTGACAAGCACCTCCAGGAGAACCAGCGGCTCCAACAGCAACTCTTGGAAGAACCCACAACGCCCGGCTCTTCTTCTCCACGTCCCTATTTATGCTGGCACCTTTCTTCAGGTGGAGCATCTTTAACTCAACACCAGCTGAACCAATTCAACTGGTGTCAAGTTGACCACCAGTTTGTAATACATAACACTGATTTAATGCAATCCTGATCACAATACCATTAGTGTACCTCACAGATGTAGAGAAAACATCTCTATACTTCATTTGGAAACAGAAAAGAACTAGAATATCAAAGACAATCCTGGGCAACAAAAGCAAGGCTGGAGGCATCATAATCCCAGATTTGAAGTTATACTACAAAGCTACTGTGATAAAATCGGCACAGTACTGGAAAAAAAAAAAAACAGATCTGAGGGTCAGTGGAACAGATTAGAAGATGCAGACACAGCTACAAACACACTCAGCCACCTTGTCTTTGACAAAGGGGCCAAATTTGTTCACCGGAAGAAAGACAGCCTCTTTAATAAATGGTGCTGGAAAAACAAACTTTCCACATTCTGAAGACCAAAAATAGACCCTATCACCATGCACTAAACTAAAGTCAGAATGGATCAAAGATTCAAATATTAAAAACACTAAATATACTGGAAGACAATGTAGGTAGAAATTTTTAAAATATAGGGATGGGCAGAGAATTTATGGACAAAACCCAAACTGCATGGGAAGTACTTCAAAGAATCAACAAATGGGATCTCATCTTATAAAAAATTTTGCACATCCAAAGCAAACACCAATAGCATGAAAAGACAACCCACAAAGAACTTCTGTTTAGAACATATGAAGAAGTGAAAAAACTCAGGTCCCCTGAATTCAAAGACCCAATCCAAAAATGGGCATCTGAGATGACTATGCACTTCTCAGATGATGAAATACAAATGGCAAACAAATATATGAAAAAATGTTCAATATCACTGGTCATTTGAGAGATGCAAATTAAAACAACACTGAGATTTCATCTCACTCCAGAAATAATAACTGTCATCAAGAAATTAACCAATAAGAAATGTTGGTGAGGCTGTGGGGTAAAAGGAATTCTTCTTCACTATTGGTGGGAGTGTGGACTGTACCACCACTGTGCAAATCAGTGTGGAAATTCCTTGAAAAACTAGGATTTGAGGTCCCATTCAATCCAGCTATTCCCTTTGAAAACATCATACCACAGTGATATATGTACCTCTATGTTTATAGCAGCACAATTTGTAATAACTAAACCTTGGAAACAACCCAAATGCCCAACTGTAGAATGGATAAAAAAGATGTGATATTTTATATGGTGAAGTATTACTCAGTTATAAATAAGGGTAAACTCAAGACTTTTATAGGTAATAGATGCAACTTGAGACCATACTCATAAGTGACATAAATCAGACTCACATGTGTAAACATTGTATTACCTCCCTAGTGTAAAAAATTGAAATAGTAAATAAGATCCAAAATGTTCAATAGATATTGTGAAAGTGAAAGGGGAAGAAACTGCTCAAAAGGAAAGATGCATACAAGATAGATAATTTTTAGTTCATCAAAAGGAACAGTTTGTGTTTTCATTGTTCAATCATTTTTTCATGCTTATATCTTATAATTTGAGCCACTACTTTTAAGACAATATGCAATATTTTCACCATTGTTAATATATTATTTTGCTTTGAAATTCTGATCATTTTTATACTTTTTTCATTTTAAAATAAAGAAAAACAAATAAGTTTTATTGTATAATTTGATTTTTCATAAATACTTGCAAAAGAAAAATTAATTTTTAGTGAATACAGAAAATTAGTATTCTTGGATCCAAAGTTTCAGGCATTCTGACTATGATGAGGCCCAGGTGATAAGAATGTCTAATTGCCTGATCATGATGGTGATAATGTGTGATGCTGACACATTTGTCAAAACTCAGGGAAGTAGTTAAACTGTATATATCACACAGTAGTAAATTATGCCCCAACATATTTACCTAAATTGCAGTCTCTACATACTCATGTGGGGTTGAGAGAGATAAAAACTTAAATTTAAGAATTTAAACATCAGAAATCCAAAGGAAACAAATAAAGGTAATTAGCATATTGAATTCATGACTTTTTCAACTAAGGAAGAGTTCACACAGTGTGGTTTTCCTGGGTGATTATGAAATGTATCTGCAGTGAGAAATGTTTATAAGATGTTTGAAACTTTGGAGCTTATTCCCTTTGTTATCATGTAAGGAAACACCACCTTTGAAATGTTGTTTAATGAATGAAGACTATTTAAACTGTAAAAATCTCAAGGGAGCAAAGAGTATTCTTCATTCTGAGATTCTGACTTCAGTCCACCTAATTCTAATTATTATCCTGCAATGAATGAATTAAAACCATCTGATTTAGTCATAGTTGTAGAATGTTCTTATTAGTAACTCCTTTGATGTTTTGTTTCTTTTTATAATCACTGAGCAACAATCTCCCTTTTCAAGTTTAAATGTCAAACTCAGATGTCAAATGAGTAATGTAAAAGATTTGAGCATATGCAATAGCCATGTGTAGTAGCCAGAAATTTCCCACTAGATTCTTCTCAATGGGAATTCCAAGTGGCTGTAGACGACTTTCATGATTGGTTCAAGAATACAAATCTATAAAATACTGAACTGTGATGAAATGGAGAGAATGTTTTGAGGCAGCTACAGACAAAAGCCTATCTCACCAGAACACAAAAGACTTGGGATGAGTCACCTAGGAAGGGTGAGCAGGACATACTTCCCAAGTGAGGAGGCATTTCTGCAGTATGATTGTGTAACTCGATGGCCACTCAGCATGGTGGCCATGTCCCTGTGGGTGTGGGGTGGTATCTTGGTTACTTTTCTCTCATTGCTGAGACAAAATACCGGATGCCCCAAATTAGGAAATGAAAAGTTTATTTCTTACAGTTCTTGGGGGTTTTAGTCCATACTCAGTTGACTCCAAGACAGCACAGCATGGCGGAGCCACCATTCATGGCCACTGCGAACAGCAAGGCACAAACCAGCAAGAGAGAGACATGCCTTCTTCCCACCCTTGCACTCTATGTCAGCTCCACACAGTGTGCAGGTGCCACAATCACACTATCAGTCCCAGCACCAGACAACAAACCAGTTATGAAGGTCAGACTCAGCCTCGCCCATGATTACATGAGGCTTAAGTGGGGGCCATCCAACCACGCTGTAACATTCCACCCCTAGCCCCACAAAGACTCATGTACATCCTTAATACAAAAGACATTTAGTCCATCTCCAAGAGTTGCTACAGTCCTAACAGTTTTCAGCATTGCTGAAAAGTCCAAGTCCCATATCTCCTCCAAGATCTATGGCAAACTCTTAACTGCAATGCCCCATACAAATGAGAACACAGTTAAACAACATGTAAAGGCACAAGATAAGCATTCCTAAAGTTGCAGGTGGGAACACAAAGCATTAGAACCAAACCAAGTCCAAAATTCAGCAGGGCAAACATTAAGTCCTATAGTTGCAGGTCCAGCAACAATCTGTGACAAACTGTAAGCTCCAAAGGGCTTGGTGGCTCCACCCCCATGGCACTTTCAGAGGTTTTTACTCCCATAGCTTCTCTCTTAAGCCTATTTTTCTCAATTCTTGAAGCTTTTCTTGGATGATCCACTTTCCCGACTTTTCCAAACTTCTGGGTTTTCCTTTTCACCCTTGACTTCACCCTTGCATCTTTACATGTTGCCCTCTGAAGTCAGGGTAGAAGCTGACTTAACCTTAGAATGTGTCCATTTTCCTTGCACTTAAAGCCAGCACCACATGAATGCCACAAAGGTCCACTGCCAGCTGGAGCAGTAGCCAGGCTTTCCTCTCTCTTGGCTGTAGGGGTCGAGTGCCTGGATTGCTGAGCTCTCTGAACCTGATTATGAGAAAAGGTTCTCTATGGCACCACCTTTCTGGAATCTGGTGTGGCCACAGCCATTTCGAAACCTCCTATGGCCTCCATTGCCACTCTGGAACATGGTGCTCTGTGACTTTTTCCTCTAAGCAAACTCTTTCACTTTTGCTGGCTTGAGGCTGCAAAAGGTGGAGCCCTGCTGCTCCTGGAGTGGCCCCAGGCCATCTTTTTTATTTCCTTGTTATGTCTCAGTAATCAAGGTCTCAGCTCTATTGTTACAGTCCACAGCTTTCTGGCCAAACTCACAACGTTTGAAATCATCCTGCTGGGCTCTTTGCTCTTGATTCGCAACATAAATCTGGCTAAAAGCCCCCAACAATAGCCATGTCACTGCCTCAAAATTCGACTGCCTTGAAATTTCCTTTGCCAGATTAATCAGTCCATTGTCTTTAATCTCAGTCTCAGGCAAAGTCACTGGACACAAGCAAATGCAGAAAAACTTTCTGCCAAGCCATAACATACATCATGTGGAGTCCAACAACCAATGCGGTCCTTCTTCCCAGCAGAAACCACCTGAGCCTGGTCTTTACTAGCAGGCTTTCTATCAGCCTTCTGGTCTCCTGAGCTCTGACCAGAATCTCCCACATGGAACAACCTAAGCCACACTCACGCTATCCATCCCAGCACCAGGTAACAAACCAATCATGAAGGCCAGACTCAGTGCCATCCATGATTACATGAGACTTAAGTGGGGGCCATCCAACCACACTATAACAGGTGGGGAGCAGTGTAACTGAGATGTCCTGGGACTCAGGTGTTGCCTCACACATCAGATGGTCCCCAGAGGAAGTACTTTTACTCCAGAGAAGATTCAAATCTAAAAGTTCCCACAAGTATAAGCCAACTCAGGTGAGTGACTCCCAGCCTTGATCACAGCTCAGAGTGACCTCAGAGGACACAGAGCACTGAATATGGGCTGCTTTTCTTCAGGTTGTTTGGTAGGTTAACTAAAGGTCACCTCATAACACCCAGCTGAACGGAATCAGCCTGGTGTTTGGTGTGAAAGGTTCACCCCTGGTTTGTTGCCCACAGCACAAAAGCAGAACTGGAGGGGAAGATGGTGCACTGTTGATTCTATTAGAAAAGCTTCTCATCCTGGCTTTCCTGATATGAACTTGGCTGTTCCCATCATCAGAGGAGCTCCAGTCCCCAAGCTGTCACTGAGGATGACCGTGGATCTCTTTGGGGGAGCTCCTGTCCTTATCTTGAGCATCACTTCCTGGTTCCAGTGCAGATCCCTCAGCCTGCTGGCACAGATCCTTCATCCCACTGGCACAGACTTTCCAGCTTCCATCACTGACCTTTGGGCCTTCCCGGTGCAGATCTGTGAAACAGACTTACATGTGTCATTGTCATGGGCCCTGTGCCTCCAACTGGACTTGTGCAGGACGTTCCTGTGGGATCCAGGCCCTCAGCTGGATTCTTTGGGTCTCTGGTTCATGAACAGAGCACTTGCACTCTTCTGCATTTGACTTTCTGCGTGAATATCATAAAATAGATCTATAAATTGTGTGTTCTGTATTGATTCTATTCCCTTTTAAACCCTGATGGCAACTGACTGTATTGGGGTAAATGGTTTCACTGAAGTAGTTAGGGTTATGAAGGGTAGTGGAGGCTTTTCCCCAAGATGAAGATGTGAGTTCATGCCCTAGGTGCCTGTTTTCACTTGGAGCATAGCAACTACACAGAAACAAAGAATATTAAAATCAAACTGTGCTAGGATTAAGTGGAGCCAGGCCGAGAACAGAACCCAAAGGCAGGAGAGGCCCAGTGCTAGAGAAAGAGAGTGACAATCCAGTGTCCAAGGCCTGAACCTTTCCACAGGCTGCCTCAGAGCAGGTGGGTGGGCAGGTGGCCTGGATTCAGAACAGAGGAAGCGTGCTGTTATGGTTTGTGTTGCATGGCCCCCTGAAGCCTCATGCAGTCATGGGGGATGGGCTTTTCGGAGGTGGCTGAATCTAGAGTTTATAATTTCATGGCCAGTCTCTACATGGATATGGAGGTTGTGATTTTTCTTTTCTCAAGCATGTGAGAATTGCAGCTAGACAGATCTGGGTCCCAATGCAGGTTTTGGCACTATGCTTGTGACTTGGTCAGCTGGGTCAGTCTTTCTGGTTTCCTAACCTATACATTTTGAATGACAGCAGTCAGCTCTTTACATTGCTATGGAGGTTAACTGAAAAATGTTGCATGGGAATGTTAACAATGGCAATGACCTACTTAGTGCCCTCCCCTTGTGTCCTCCTGTGTGAGTGATGAGCACCTGGGCAGTGTGACCTCAAGGGACAGATGAAGACAGAAGAAGATTTGGGGAGACTGGAGTTCAGGTCCGTTGAAACTACACTGCCATCCTCATCCCTGATGATCCAAAGGAAGATTTAGGGGAGTTCAGAATGCCTTTTTAGTTTTGGCTGAGTTGAATCAGAGAGGTCAGGAGACACCTGGTATGGAACTGGAAGCACAGAGTTGAGAAGAGAGCTTGGTCTGTTGATAGATATTTGGGAGTCTACGAGTGAATACCAAGATGTTGGGGAGAGATGACATTGTGTAGGAGGAATGAACACAGAAAAGAGTTGAGGACAGATTCTTGAGATTGGCACTGTGATTGCTGGAGAAGGCAGAAGAGCTAGCACAGAGGCAGGGCAGTGGGTGGAGAAGCTGGGTACACCTGAGTGACGGGAGGGGCAGGGAGGCTGAAGGGTCCCCAAGTGAGAGGATGTGGCCTGGAAAACCCTGCAGCCAGGGCACTGCAGCACCAGATTCCAGGTCCACTGCTGGCCTGCATCAAGCTGATGGAGTTTTACCATTCATTATCTCGTGGTGACTTCAAATTTCACCAGTATCTGTTAAGACTTTTTGTCTGAAATATCCAAGTCCACCAAGCCACTGGTGATAAGTTACGCCTGTGCTTCTTGCTTTGGGTGTTTGAGGAAATAGTTGTGGTCATGTGAATTAAGTTCTACAGCTTCTTCTAGTGTGATAAAATAGTGCTCTTGGTTTTTTATATTGTTTGTTTGTTTGTTTGTTGTTGCTTTAGCAGATAATCAGTGTGACTCTGGCCTGCACAGACTTTTGCTTTTTGCCTCTTTTATAACAGTATCTTAATTTTGAGAGCCTGGAGGAGGAAGGCTGTTCTCAGGTCACACCCCACTTTTGCACCGTGTGAACTGAAAGGAAATGTTGGGGTTGAAAACTGACTGCTTAAAAACTTGGCAAATCTAAGCATGTCTGTAGTGTTAGGGGAAGGCAAGGGCAGGTGCGTCTGGGTCATGAAGGCCAAGAGCCCACAGCTGTGGCTCTTTCTGATTTCACGCAAGAATTCTTTTCACACAACTTTGTGGGCTTGTATTCACCGCCCAGGCCTGATGGATGGTTCACGGTGAGCCCTCGCACAGGAGCCTCGGCTCCAGACGTAGGAGCAAGGTTGGGGTTTGAAGCATCTGTCAGGAGGAATCTCAACAGCCAGAAGGGCAAGCGAGCCCAGTGCAGCTCGTCCCAGACCACACGCACACAGCCGCGCACGCCTGCCCGAAGCGTGCTGCCCCCGCGGTCCGCGTGCTGGCCTGCGCGGATAAGCCGATCACTGAAAACCTGGCATCTCCTTCTCCTAATCCGGCCTCACCAGGTCTTCCTAGGCCTACGCGGGGATGACAAACAGCTAGTGAACTGGTTGAGTAGTTATTGGACAGTTTTAGTCAATCATCAGGATTATTAATAAGAACGAAGAGAACATTTAGCTCAGCGCCTCTTACATTCTGTTCATATCTCCCAGCCCAAGTCTCATCCAGGCGCCCCCACCCCACCCGAGCCTGCGCTGCTGCCGCTCGTGAGTGGACGCAGAGGTGCACTGGAGGAGGGCAGCGACAGGGCGCCGTGCCTTCCTGCTCCGTGCTCCGCGCTGCCGCCTCTGCCTGGCTGCGTCCACGTGGCTCCGGAATGTGCCTCCCTCATTAGCCTGAGCACACTGCTCTCTCCCTCCCTCCCTTCTTCTTCTTTCCTTCCCTCCCTCCCTTCCTCCCTCCCTCCTTTCCTCCCTCCCTCCCTCTTTCTTTCCTCTTTTCTTCCTTCCTCCTTCCCTCCCTCCTTCCTCCTTCCTTTCTCCTTCCTCCCTTCTTTCCTTCCTCCCTCCCTCTTTTCCTCCCTCCCTCCTTCCTTGCTTCCTTCTTCCTTCCTCCCTCCCTGCCTCCCTCCCTTCCTCCCTCCCTCCCTTCCACCCTCCCTCCTTCTTTCCTCCTTTCTTCCTTCCTCCTTCTCTCCCTCTTTCTCTCCCTCCTTCCTCCCTCCCCCCTTCCTCCTTCCTTTCTCCTTCCTCCCTTTCCTTCCTCCCTCCTTCCTCCTTCCTCCCTCCCTCCTTCCTCTTTCCTTTCTCCTTCCTCCCTTCTTTCCTTCCTCCCTCCCTCCTTCCCTTCCTCTCTCCCTCCTTCCTCCCTCCCTCCTTCCTCCTTCCTTTCTCCTTCCTCCCTTCTTTCCTTCCTCCCTCCCTCCCTCCCTTCCTCCCTCCCTTCCTCCCTCCCTTCCTTCTCCCCTTCCTCCCTCCCCCTCTCCCTCCCTCCCTCCCTGCCCACCTTCTTTCCTTCCTAAGATGCAGTTGATAGGATGAGGGAAGACGATCATCAGTTTGAGCCCAGTCTGGGCAGCTTAACAAGACTGGCTCAAAATCAAAGTCAAAACAAAAGAAAGGGCTGAAGCTGTAGCTCAGTAGGAAGGCCCTGGGTTAAATTCTCAGTAGCACACACACACACACACACACACATTCTAAAAAACCGACCTGTCACTTCCTTTGTGACCCATTTGCTAAGGTTTTGACAGCTGAGTGTGTCCCTGAGGGCTCCCGTGCTGGAAGTCTGGTCCCCAGCAAGGCTGTGTTAGGAGGTGGGGGGCCTCCCAAGGCAGAGCCCAGCGGAAGCTGGTGGAGTTGCTGGGGTGCTGACCGCAGAAGTTTAGTGCTGTTCCTGAGGGACACCAGTCAGTTCCTAGGGGAGCAGGTTGTTTTTCAGAGCAGCGCTGCTCTCAGGTCTCACATACAGACCCTCTCAGTCCCGACTCTATCTAAATGGAGCTGCAGTAGCCTCATCACAGGCCAGATCCACAGGGCCACCCAGTCCCGGACTTTCAGTCTTCCAAACCATGATGTAATTGAACCTCTTTTCTTTACAACACACCCAGATTCAGGTATTTTGCTATACAAAAGGAAAAACAACTTATAATTCATTATCCCTCAATACTACACCATAAATGTCCCCTGCACATACTTACAAAACTATGACAACTCTCTCCAAATCGAGTACATTGTGCAGGGGTTGTGTTGCTGTGGCAGTGGTAAACAGCATTTGTTATTGTATGGCAATCTGGAGACTGAAGAAGCCCATGCTCCTCCCTCAGAGCAGAGGTGTATGAAGCCTTATATGCCCCTAGTAACTAGCTGGGTGGACACACGATCCTCCTCAGCTGCTACGTACAATAAGAGAGGCTGGTCATGTATATGGGGTTATCTAAATTCTACGTTTTGCACTTCCATATGTACCTACTATGTGAACCATTAGTCACTTTTAAGTGAATTAGTCACTTTTGAATAGCTAATTTCACCTGCACTGAAGAGTGAGCCCTCTCCCTCAGCCCAGCAACTCTTCTCAAAACTGGTCCTCCCAATCTGCATCTTCCATTTCTGGGGAACCTCCTACCCCAGCTTGCTCTTAAACGCAGTGTGGTTAGCAAGCTTTAGTTCAGGGTTTTGGTTTAAACCAACCATGTAGGAAATGAACAGATCTCAGGAGCCAGTGCATCTGATTCAGAATGGGCTCTAGAAACCCGTGCTGGACGGGGAAGAAGGAACAGGATGTGAGCTCTGGGTGTGTTCCTCAGCAAGGGACTCAGGCTGGGAGTAACAAGCAATTGGCCTGCGCTTGGCTCAAGATTAGGCCTTTGGAGAATTCATACCTCTTGTTCAGAGACACAAACAGAAGTTTCAGATACAGTCATATAGCTCAGAAATAGCATTGACTTTGAATAGTGTTGAATATGAGATATGATCAAAATATATGATGAATGTTTAAATTAAAAAATCATTACAGTAACAGACACATTATCATTAATCCCCCTCACTCTCAATACACTTATCCCATTGTTCTTGCCACTTTGTGAAGCAATCCTAAGAGTCCTCCTTTCTGAGTGTTTTTATAAAACATGATCAAAAACATGGTGAATGCTGCTGTTGAGTGCTGTCCAACAGAAAGGCAAGCTCAGAAAAAAAAAAATTACAGAGTCTCCTCATCCATCTTATCACCAAATCTGGCACTGTGCAACTACTGGATCTTTACCAAAGTCAAAATGACCATGAAAGGGGAATATTTTGAGTCAGTTTGGGACGTCAAGACAGCCATGACATTGCAACTAAAGGTGTTGGGTCACATCTCCAGCAGAAGGCAATTTTTGCTGCAGTCATGGAAATTTTGTTTTTCTCCTGTCTTGTACCATGTCCTCTAGTCAAAGGAAGACTATAAAAACACAGACACAGCACATAAGCAAATTGTTAGAGGATAAAAAGTCTTGGCATGCAGATAAGGCAGGGAGTTGTTTTTAAATTGCTCTTTGCTTTTATAGGAGAAGCAGGCAGTGACACGACAGGCTCATCGAGGACAAAACTCCTGTGCAGAGGTCTCTGGGTGAAGAACACCACCATGGAGTCCTGTGCCTGACCTCGGGCCCAGAGCCGCTGCGGGGCAGGCAAGGTCAGAGCTGGTGGGGGGGGCGAGGGCAGAGGGCCTCGCCGCAGAGGCAGGAGTCCCCGGGGACCTGACCACGGGGCTGCTGGCCGTGTCCAGCCCTGTCTTCCTCTGGAAGACAAACATGTTACAACTGTGCTAAAAGTCTCTTCCATGTTTAGTGAATGACAGCTCTATTCCACGCTTTATCTCTGCAGTGCCCTGAGTCATGGATATGTCACAACACTGATGAATCAACATTTAACGAGCATACCCTGCTGTGACTCGTTGCACACCTCTCTGAATGTGGGTCCCTTAGCACCTGCAGCTCCTCCCTCCGGCACTTTCTGTGTGTGATAACCTGCTTGTCTCAGCAGCTCTCAAGACCCCCTGCCGGTGGGTGGCAGGTATATCCTAAAGGCTCAGACTCCTGCAGGGTGAATGACCCATAAGTGACTGGGCTTGGGTACACATTACTGATGCCAGAGACATATTTGACTGCATCCACCCAAGGTGACCTGAAATGAAAATTTTCATTCTACATAACAGGATGAATTACATCTTAAGGACACTGCCCACTAGATACCCTCACAGACCCAGTGCCTCCAGATATTCAGGGGGAAGTGACATTCTTTTCTCCTGGAAAGTGTTTGGGAGCCACGCAGACACATGATCTTTACGTCCTTACTTAGCAAGAGCTGTGCAAAGCAATGAGAACATAAAACAGCAAATCTCATTCTCAGCCTCTCCTGGCTGAAGTGGCGGACTGGACTTGCTCTCCCTTTCTGTGAGGAAGGATGAAAGGAGACTCACCTTTGCCTCCCAGGAGAATTCCTGTGCTCACTTCAGGCCACTGGTCCCTCCACCCACAGGAGGAGGCGGGAGCGCAGGAGCGCAGGAGCTGCCCTTCTGTCCTGTTGGAAAATGCTCTGTCTTTGAATCTTTGAAGTCCTGTCCCATTGCACTTGGCTCTGACTGGGTCACATTCCACACAGAGGACGGGCGCAGCACCCAGATGACAGTGCAGGAGGGTGCCGGACGGGTCCACATCACCCTAGACTGTCCTCCCTGCCACCAAGAGCCTTCTCACTCACAGATTCTCACCACAGAAGGAAGGTCTGGGGAGGGCCTTTGGGTACCGTGTGCCTCCTCCCTCCCCCGGCGGCTGCTCAGCCTCCATCCTCAGAGAGGCCCGGGCTCCAGTTTCTTCTCCTTGCAGAGAGTCCTGTGCATTAGTCAACATTCTCCCCCACCTCCCCGGGAGTGCAGGCCCAAATAAAGTCAGCCAGTGAGACTGGCTGAACGTCCGCCCCAGCGGTACTCGTGTCCTGGCTGTGGAGACTGTGACTGCCACTTTAGTAGGCAAAGGACCCTAAGCAAACACCTTCCGGGATCTGAGAGCGGATCCTGGGTGGTTGGCACAGACCATGAGCACAGGCATCTTAAGAGGGGCAGAGGCAGAGCAAACAGCATAGAGGGTGGGCTGTGGCCATGGCAGCAAGATGCCACAACCTGGACTACAGGCGGGGGAGGGACCCCAGAAACCAAGGAGCAGGGGCAGTGGGAAGATGTGTGATTGTGGAGCAAGGGGAGATTTCAGAGTTCTGACACCCAGAACTGTGTGAGAATGAAGTGTGTGTTTTTCTTGCCAGTGAGTTTGTGGCAATGTGCTATAGCAGCCACGGGAGTGTCTCATACCGTGACTCAGCAACTGCTGAGACTCAAGACTAACGGTGTACAGGGCTTGTCACCAGGTCTGACCAGTGAGATGGAAGTGAAACCATGATGCTCACTTCTAGAAAATACTCACGGAGAGATGGATTCATGACTCTCCTTCTCTCATCTCCTTCCTGATGGGCAGAATGCGGACAGTTCCCTGGAGTGACAACGGCTGTCTTGGACCATGAGATGGGATTAGAAATTGAGTCTCTCCACACTGGGTCAGGACGTAGAGCACTGGAGAGTGGATACTGCATAGGGCCAGGCGATCTGCCTGATGGGCTGTGAAGAGAAGAAAGAAGCCAGTTTGGACAGACGCTATGCAGTCTTCCCTGCCTTCCTGGCCTAATCAGTGTTAATGGAAAGTAGTAATAATCATGACAAATGTTTTTCCTTTACTGCCTCCTCTTCGGGGTCGCAGAGGTTAATGTTTGCCTCTCTTTCCTGCTCACTACGACCACTCACACAATATTGATCATTCACCGATGAGCAAGAAGATGGCCTAAGTGGATGAACTACAGTTGGTGTCATTCACTAAAAACATTTTCATGGTTTACATTCTAAGATTATGTTGTAAGGATGCTTTACATTCTAAGATATTTTAAATCCAATGCCTCTCTGGGACATGTGATTCGGAGTTTAGGAGCAGCTGTGAGGATATGTTCTCCACATACACTCTATCTTCAAAGGTCTGCGATAGTAGACCACATAGAGCTGCACATGGATCTTGCTTCTCAGGTCTTTGTATTTTTCAGTGCTCATGATTGCTCTTTAATTTTCATGATCACTCTTACTTGTTTGTCATTGACTAGTCAAGGCAGGTGTTTTCCACGAGCACATGTCTGAACCTCTGCACAGTCTCAGTGCGCCCCACCCTAGACACCCAGACTGTGAAAGTCAGTCCTCACTGCTGCGACTCGCCAGATGTGCTCTGCAGAGCTGCCTCTCATTTTTCTGAAATTCCTGACCTGTATCTTAAAAACACAAGAGCAGTAGGAGTCAGAAAGTTTAGGCATCTATCAGTCTTGTATTCTGTTTTGTTTAAGGGACAAAGCTTTTGATTACTTTTGTAAGTAGGCTTCCAAGTGCTTTTTCTTTGAAAGGCCTATGGGGGTGGAGCTGTGAGCGTTGGAGTCTGGCCTGGTTACCAGCACGTGTCCTTGTTTATCGTGAAAGAGGACAAGAGCTGGCCTTTCAGTGCTGGTGCTACAGAGACTTGTTGAGGCTTTCCCTGGGAATAGGGCAGCCTTTGATTACAGACAGTTTATCATCCTGTGTCTAGCAGAGCCTTGACTCTTGTGCAAACAGACCTTGCTGCCTGGTTCCTTGCCTCCTGCTTTTAATGAGGCCAGGAAAAGACATGTCTTTTTCCCTTTTCTCAGCAGCTTGGCAACCTCAGCTCCAGGTCCAGCCAAACTCTAGAAGTGCAGAGTGAAGCTGTTGAGAATAGCTATTAAAAAATAAAAAGATAAAAAAGAAAGTCCGGTAAGTTTAACACCACACAATGGGCTGGCTTGAACTCCAAGCGAATATTCTACCTGAACCTTTTTTTAATCAGAGCAGTTTCAACAGGTCTGCTGGCCGCCTTGTAGGAGCTGACTGTATCTTCATCACACTCACGAGATGACATTTCCAAGTTAATAGAGTCATCTGAGAGTGCTGAATTAGCCTCTTCAGAAATGTGTGTCAGAGGGACAAAGTTTTAAATAACACTTGATTTTTGAATTTGCAATGAAGTTATACTTCTAAAGTGAATTAAATGTGATTTTCATGTGATATTTTGTGTTTTTGAAAGAAATTTTAAGTGTATCTGGAAACACTGGGTGAAGTTTATTTGGGGGGGTTTGATCCATGAATCATTAATAGAGACATTTAAGAAATTACTCTGTTTTCTGATGCTGTAACAAAATACCTGAGATTTTATGACTCACAAAAACAATAGACATGGAATTCTCAGAGTTTTGGAGGTTGGAAAGTTCAGAAGCCAGATGTCACCTATGGGAAGTCCTTCCCACTGCATATTAATGCGGCAGGAGACTTGTCACCTGGGGAGCCTTGAATAGCATGTCAGTCCTGTCTGTCTTCCTCTTTTCATACGGGCACTAAGGCCATCATGGCCCCCCAACCCCAGCCTGAACACCCTGACATATGCACTTGGGGATTATGTTTCAAACACATGAACTTCTGGGGATATGTTCAGACTGATCCACCTGGAAAACTATGTAGTTCTAAGAGCAGGAATTGGAGTTTCAAAAGCAGAGTAGTAAACATGAGTCTGTAACTATCAAGAAGCGGAGTAATATATAATTTTGAGTACTTCACATGGGCTGATGCCTCTGTGGATGGGGAGTCCATAGCAACTGTGGTATTTGTTCGCTCTGTCGAGTTTTCCTCAGCTCCAGGGTGGGAAGGGAGCTCACAGCTCCCATGTCCACTGGGTCCCCTCCTGGGGCCACACCCCACACGTCTGTCCACATGGACATTTTGCATGTTTAGTTGGGATGACATGTTTGTGGGACTCTCCCAGACCTGGAGATTCCTGGATGACAGAGATCTGCTGCTTGAGTACAACAGACAGGCAGTGGTGGTGGGTGTCCAAGCAAACGATCTTATCATGGCAGATGGAGACTGAGTTGTTCCACATACTGTAGTTTCTTTTAGGCAGCAAAATTGTATCATTCTTCAGTGCTCTGGAGATATAGGAGATTCACACAGAGACTTAAATAATTGTTAATGTTATCGAATTACATATTATTGTGTGCAAAAATTGACATAAGTGTGTTTTGGGAGCATCTAAGTTTAGGGTTTTGATAATGGGCCCAGGAACTATATGGGAAACTCTGGTGTGGGACTTTCACCTGTGAGGCTTCCACAGTGTGGCTTTATGTCATTGTGAAAGACATTTTTCTATACTTATAAATGTAATTTATAATTTTAGATACACTAAAAGCTTTTGTTTTCTTTGTCAGCATCCTGAGGCCTCCCTTTCCATTTTCAGTAGAAAGTATCCATGAGGAGGTAGCAATTATATCCTCGAAGCAACTGATAAACTGGAAAAAATGATAGTTTGTGCAATCTGAGATGCCAACACAGGAAGCAGACAACATTTAAGTTTTTATTTTGTTTGAATAAATGAACAAAGGAATAGACCACCACACTTAAGTGGGTATTGGAAGTAGAAGCATGAGAATTTAAGGCAAAGGAAGTGTTTCAGTCAAAATAGCCAAAAATGATCTCTGAAATACCCACTTTGACTGGAGCTTGGGGCATGCAGGCTTCCCAGCATGGAGACCCCACCCTGTGCTGCTGATCCCTCCTGCTCTGAAGTGAGAGGCAGGGTCATGAGCCCAAGGAGTGACAAGGGAAGGACAGAAATATCTCCTCGTTGTCAGTCAAGAGCCTGTCACCTCACGTAGGGCTTTCTCTTTGACATGGTGCCAGCATGTGCCCAGCCCTGAAGCCTCCCTCCTCCAGCCCCGTGTCCCACGGCCGACACTGAGGACTCTGTCATCTCCCGCTGGCTCCATTTCACAGGAGACAAAGTAGATGCTGCAGCGAGAGGTGCCAGGAATGAATGACTGTCGTGAAACCGTTCCATGGAATGAAGGGGCATGATACCAATGAGACCCAAACTTCTGAAGCACCCAGACCCCACTCAGCAACAAATCTGGACCTTTACCTGACAGACAATCCCCTCTTGGCTGTCTAAGTGGAGGACAAGGAACGAAGAAAAACTTGGGTTCACCGCTGGATGGAGAAAGCTGTGGCCCCAGCTATCTTGACACTTTCTCTTCTTTCCCATGGACACATGGCTTTGTCCTGGAACTTTGTGGCCACAGAAGATGGAAAACCACATGGACCACATGTCTCCCACATAATTTTATATGTCAGTATCGTGACAAAATACAGATTAAGTGTTTTTCCAGACATGACACAATTGCATAGTCCGACATGGTCATCCTGCACAGAGTAGGAACACAGGGTAAAGATCGTGGCCACAGCGCTGTCTCAATTTCTGCACCGCATGCTTCCCTGATCCCCTTGAGAAAGAGATCATTTGCTTTCTGCCTCAAATGTCCGCTCGTGGGTTGCATGTGACTTCTTCCTTGACACACGTATCTTGTCCTCCTGTCTTCATTTCAGGAGACCAAGAAGGGCGTCTTTGCCACGTTAATTACAGGAAACAAAGAAAGAAAACAACTCTTCTTTCTATCCATTCAAATTCCACCTTTATATTTCTTACTTAATATATGGTGCCTTTAAATGTGCCCTTGTGGCTGTCCTTGTGTCCTAAATGTATTCAAAAGCTTAGATGTCATGGTCATTTTTACTTTGGCGGCGTGCTGGGGGTCACATGGCTCCAGATCCAGTGAATGAGGTGGATGTAGGATACAGCATCATTATGCTGTCTCTCCATGGGATGGCACTCGGCAGCAGCATTCCTGATATTTTCATGCGAGAGGGATCGGAGGGAAGGAGAATAATCTCAGGGGGGCTTATGTGTCTTTTACTGTAACAATCTTATTTTATTAAACACATTTTATATTTTCATCAGTCATTGTGTGTTTGTGTTTATACACGTAAGTGTGTGAGTTTTATGTTTTATGTTTGCATGTGTGCTTACATGTGTGTTGTGTGTATTTGCATGAATGTTTGTGTTCATGTGTGTGATCTCTGGGAGATGCACATGCAGACTGGTAGGTGTAGCTACTTCTTGGAGGAGGAAAGGTGGGCACCAGTATGATGGTTCGTGTCATAAATGTGCCCCCAAGGGGTCTTGTGTTAAAAGCTTGGTGTCCTGGGAGGCCGGGAACCGGTGAGCGGAAGTCACTGGAGGTGTGTTCCTGAAGGGGATTTTGGGACCCTAGTCCTTCTGCTTCTCTCTTTTTGCTTCTTGGCAAAGAGTGAGTGGTTTTGTCCCGTCACACAGTCCCACCATGATGAGCTGAGTTACTGCAGGCCCCAAGTCAAGGGATGAATCAAGAAAGGACTGGATCCTCACGAACTGTGAGCCAAGACAGCCCTTTCTCAGTGCAAGCACGCTCTCCGTCAGGGCCCAGGCTGACGGACCCTCTGTGAATCTGGAAGGCAACCCAGACCCGGAGGAGACTGACCTGTGTGAGAATGCCTTCTGTGTGTGCTGTTCATGTTCACTGTGTTCACTTGTTTAATTTCTCAAGTGGAAGATGGTGAAGGACAGCAGCGCAGACCGGCCATGTGTCCGTGTGTCCGCGTGTCTGTGTGTCTGCCTTCCCCTGACTCTCTTCCACCTGGTGCTGCCCCCACACTGCTCACCTCAGTCCTGCAGCACCTTCCTGCTCTCACACGGGCATCTGTGCACTTTCCCCTCCCCGTCGAGCTGAGGTTTCCCTGGAAGCTCGTCACCTCCTGCTGGGAGTGACTTCCACTGTGTCTTCAAAGCTGTGCTGGCCACACACTGCAGAGTCAGCGTTCCTAACTTTCCTAAATCTTAGGAGCTTTCCTACACTCTGAGTGCGGAATGTCTTTGTGTTTTATTTTAAGCTATTTTAAGCTGTATCTTGAAATATTTGCATACTTTTTGTTGAGCATGGCTGAGCTGAATTCTTCTCTGGAGAATGTGGTCTTACTGCTCAGGTAGTGTGTTCAGGCCACACTCGGGTAACTCTTCTTCTTGGTTAAAGGCAGAATATCACGCAATATCAGGAGCAAACATAAACTCCCCCAGGGGTGATCAATTGCATGTTTTTAGAAGGGAAAAGTCACTAGCACCTTTTCTCCCCATAAAATGCATATTAACAACTCCAAAACATATTTTAGCATTGACCTTGATCATCTTTGTGAGAGCAACAATCCGATCTTGTTGAAACATCTTTTGAGTGACTTTAAATGTGAATTTTAGGGCAATGCAATTATTTTAACCAAATATATCAAATCTATATTTTTCCAAGGAAGTCATAGTTGTGCCAGAGACATGTCTGTCAGCCCGCACACTGAGGCACGATGAGGGTAGCTCAGCATCAGTGCTAGTTCAAACACTGCAGCTGCTGGTAACATAGTGTGATTAAATCGAGTACTTTTCTAATTAAGAAGCAATGATTGCAGTGTCTGTTAGTTCCATGAATTTTGCTGGTGTTAACTACTTGTCAGGGTTTCTGCATTAGTGCTACACGTGGCAAGCACCATCCAGCATGTGTGGTGAGGCCCGTGGCTCCCACAGGACGACATGGGTGCACAGAGGGGCGACTGGTCAGCTCCACAGCTGCACCTGATGGATGCACCTGCTCCGATGCTCCAAGCAGGGTGGTGACGGTGCTAGATTGGCTGGAGGGAGTGCAAGGCTTCTTTCCCCCCAGTCTATATTACTGCAAACTCCATGGAAGGGCCCAGCCTTGGTGTGAAAGCCCTGTGGTTTGGGACTACGTGGCGCCACCTCTCAGACACCCAGCACCGGAGGGGAGGGGCGGGGAGATCTCCCCTGCTCCTGGTGTTCCAGTAAGAGAACTGAGTGCCGGGGTCCCCACCTTCTGCCTGAGCTGTGTGTTTAGCCCAGGTCAGAGCATTCCTGACGAGGTCTCCAGGGGAAGCACAGGGTGTACTTGCCTGCAGGAGTGGGTGGTGAGGGCTTTGCTCAGCTCACAGGAGAAGACTGAACACGATGCTGGTGGAAAGCTCTGTCTGGCTGATGAGTGAGAGTCATTCCTCCAGGTGCAAACTCCTTGTTTCCTCAGGAGACTTGATTAGGTGTGAGGTGCCGGACCAGGCACCAGGTAGCAAATAGTGTGTGACGATGCGGGTCTGCAAACCTAACCTCACTGCTCACTGCATTGCCACTACAGCCATGCTATTTTACTTCCTTTACAGATTCCGAGAACTGTTGAACAAGGCCTTCAAGAAACGGAGTAGCCTGTAGCTGTGGCCCCAGATCAGGAAGCACTGGCAGGAATGGCTGTGTCACACATCTTGGATTCCTGGTCCAGAGTCAGGGATTAGAATTCTACCCAAACCATCCAGGTGAGCACAGATCCGGGCTCCCACCTTTATGATTCCAAGACCCATGAGTCAAGCTGAGAACAGAGTTTAGTTTAGGGTTGATCATCCCCTATGGCTGCACCCACATCGGTCAGCTGTCTGAAGCCCACGCTGGGGGCAGTGTGTCCTGTGGACAGAGCCCCGGCTTCTCACGTGGACTCCCTGAGGAAGATGGGCTGGGCACTCGAGGGGATTGCCCACAGGTCCCCATGGGTCTCCCATTTGGCTCCTGGAGCTCAGTCCTGTGAATGCTTCCTGCCTCACCCCCAGGACCTGGCCTGGGCCCACACACCAGGTGTCCTGGGGTCCCCTCTGGTACCTGGGTCCTGGCTCCAGGCCGGCAGCTGTGGAGATCAGCTCACCGTTTTTCCTCTGTGGGCCTCTCCACCCTTTGTTGCTGATGTCTGGAGTTCAGACACTTGCTTCACATACCAGGAGTGAGCTGTAAGACTGCTGTGGTGAGTCCGCATCCACCTCATTCACTGCATCTGCAACCTGTGTCTTCTGCCCTTCCCCAAAGTTAAAACGACCGTGATAAGGAAGTGGTTTGAATCTATTCAGGACACTGGGGCAGGTAATGAAAGAGGACTTCCAGAACTGCTTCAGAAAGTGGCAAGAATGATGGAATAATGTTTTTGAAGCAAGCAGTAGTATATCGAGGAGGATTAACGTTAATGTGTTTTCCACCGAATAAATGTTTTTAAAAAGTTAAATGTTCACCAGGCCTTTCAAGACACCTGGGTTTTTCTGTGTGTTTCCTATGGTCTATTTTCTTGGTTGCTTCAGGAAAGAAGAGTGGTTGCCACCAATTAATGTCCCCTAGGTGTGAAAGAGACCCTTTTGGCTTTTTGCATTTGTGACTGGCCATGACAGAAGATTGATACTTTGCCAGACATCTTCCTTCTTTCCTTCCTTCCTTCCTTCCTTCCTTCCTTCCTTCCTTCCTTCCTTCTTCCTTCCTTCCTTCTTCCTTTTTTTGTTTTTCAGTGGGAAAAGAAGAAAGAGCTCCATCCAATAAGAACAAAGCTTGAACTATTTTCTGCACATCTCTCTGGTCCTTTGTACACTGAGGAGTCGCGTGCACAGCCCGGGGAGTTCACTACACATCCCGTCTTCTGGGAAGTGTCTAGCACTGCCTGGCTCAGCGCAGCTGCACCATGCATGGCAGGGGACACACTAAGAAAACAATGATCTCTCCATGTGCAGTGCTGTGAGGTCGAGGATGTTAAAGCATGCAGAAAGGCACCACAACCCCACGCAGATGGTGTAGACACACACTTTAGTGTTTAGTCTTCAAATTAACCTGCACCATTGTATGATTGCAGAGATTTTTGACTCACCATGGTGAGAAAGCTTCTGGGCCGGCACGCTGCAGGACAGGGTTAGAGACGCGAAACCGCCCACTGGCGGGCGCAGATCCCTCTTCTGTGAACAAGGATCTGACTCATAGCTCTTGCTTCCAACTTCATTGCTCTCACATCTACAGTGGTCTCCAAATTTTAACTTCTCCTCTAACTTCAGCTACTTATTCCGGGATTCCTCCACTGCTGTGAACTCCCAAGTCAGGAGCTGAGTGCTTCTTTCCAATTTCCGATCCGGCTGAAATCCTCCTGTTCACATTGCTTCCCACTGGCCGTGTGGACGTGGGCCAGGGCCCCACCGCCTTTGCGCATCATCCAGTTGAAAACACAGCTGAACCGTGTCCACAGATGCCCGAATCACGAGTGTATCACTTTGCTAACCGCCATCTTGCTGTCACGGCAGTGGAGAGGGGAGCAACTCAGCTGTCAAGGGTACTGAGGGTCTGGCTCAGTGTTCCCCCAGTCCGCTCCCCCTCCCCGTGCTGTGCCCCCCACCCCGCTGCAGCCCACAGTCCCAGGGGGCTGACTGGACCCAACCTCACAGAATCTCCTTGGGCTTGGGCTCCTGTGTTGTCTCTTCCTGGCAGGACAGATGTGAAGGTCAGAGTGAGGACTCTACGTGGACACTCTGCCCCTGGCGCTCTGCCAGGTCCTCTTCTAGCTCTTGGGTCACAGTCGCAGACAAAAAGAAGCAAAACTTCCTGTTTCAATCTAGTGGAAAAACGCTTTGTGGGCTCTGAAATTCTGGGTGATTCTAAGCAGTAGCATTTAATCTAATTAGAGCCATGAACCTCTGTGATAATCCAGTGGGTGGAGAGCCAAAGACTTTCTCTCCAGGAAAGTATCCTTACCTTGGTGTCTAAGTTTTTATGTATTACCAGCAATTTTAGCTGGTCCTGTGTTCCAATTCTAAATTAGGAAGGCCTAGAGTTTTTTTTTTTCTCTTCTAAATATGTAGGATAAAATAATTTATAATACTATGATCAGAAAAAAATTTTCTCTTCCTATTTTTCAATGTCTTCAGAAGTCACAGCGAAATTCACATAAGAAGCACTTAAGCGGAAGGAGCTCCTCCTCCTACACACCCTCCCACAGTCTTCGCTCAGCTGCAGTCCCCGGGCTCTGGCGGTTCCTCGGGGCCTGCCTGAGGAATGAGTTCACTGCAGACATCAGCATGACCTACACAGTTCCGCACTGACCATGAGGAAGCTCCGCTGAGCAGAGGGCGCCTTTGCTGTCCCCTCTTTTCCCATGCAAAGTGTCCTGGTTTGTTTTGTGTCAGCTCGATGGGGCCTCTGGACATCCAGATGTTCCCTGGGACATTTTTCTGGCTGAGTCTGGGGTTTTCGATGAGACTCATATTTGGATCAGTGGGCTGAGGGGGTGGATGGCTTTCCTCAGTGTGCTGGGTCTCGTGTGAATCAGGCGATGACCTGAACAAGGCAGAAGGGCAAGTGTCGCCTGAGGAAGCCCCTCCACCTGGCTGCCTTCAAATGTCAGCTCTTCTGTGTGTTCAGACAGGAACTGAGATATTGGCTCTTCTGGGGTATCCAGTCTGCTGAACTTAGCGTAAGAATAAAGCCCTCAACTCTCCTGGGCCTTCCACTCAGGAGACCTCAGCCTCCTTAATCATGCAATCCCACTCTTTATAAATCCCTTCCTGTGCAGATGCGCGCGCGCGCACACACACACACACACACACACACACCGTCATCATCATCGGTTCTATTCTCTGGAGAGCCCTGACTAATCCTCACGCTTTGCCAAGCACTTTCCAAAAGGCTCCAGATTGAGAGTGAAGGGCCTGAGACCTCTTTATGAGTCATGCGGTTAGGACATCTGGCAAGACTCAGCCTTATCACTGGCTTGCAATGACACTGAGAAGAAAGGAGATTCTCCGAAACCCTTCTCTGGGGCTGTCCTTTGCAAAAGGTTAAGCTTGCTCAATTTGGGGAATCATATTTACATCCATCATGCAGGCTGGAATATGGAATGCTGCCTTTTTTGTCTAAACAGTGGCTCAGGCAATCAAAAGGTGCACACATGTGAAGAGCACAGCAGGGAGCGGGGTCACTGTGATCAGAGGCCCAGTGTCCTCCACTTGGTTTCCATGTGCAGATTCCTGCCTAATTACAAAAACATTGTGCAAATGTCAGTCACATGCATCTGTTTGTGTAAACCTCAAGACCACGTGCACATTCCCCCAGGTCACCACACAGTAGGGGCTCTGTACCAAGATGCTTCCCCAGACAGGGATGGCTCTGAGCAGGACTGTCCCAAGGCCGGGCACGGAGGGGCTGGGGTAAGAAGGACAGAGCTGAGGCCGGGCACTGAAGGCAGAGCCCTGCAGCATTGTGGGGTTCACGCTCCTGCTCCACCACTTCCTCACATGTGACATTATCAGAGCCCTGCCCTCCTCATAGACAAGGAGACCATCCCAAGACTCACCTCTGGGTTTTGTGGATACCCAATTTCCTCTTTATCATGTAGAAAAGATTGGCAGCTCCCGGGTTAGAAAAGGGTAAAATCATCAGAGATCTTCAGGAGTTAAATGGCACGAGTGTGTATGGAGAAGCCCTGGAAACGTGATGCCCACATTTTTGCTAGGCACTACCGCTGTGGGTGTCTCAGATCCACACCCAGAGGGCCCCTGGGCTGCTGCTACTGGTTGCTTTGTTCAGAGCTGGTGCCTGTGGCCAGCTTCATGAGGCATGAACAGAAATTTGTGAATGACGTGGTGACACCCACCTGTCTCGCACTCGTGGGGCCTTGGGGCACAGGGAGTCCTCTTTCTCAAGAAAGAAGATGCTTCTACCAAAGCCTGGCATCGAGCTCAGTTCTGGAAATGCTCCAGGTCTATCTTACATGCTATTTTCTTCCTCCATTTCTGTGTTCATTACACTTCCTCTCAACTCCAAGAACCTTCTAGACCTGGGGGTGGCCCAGAATCCAGACCTCTTCCCATCTGTGAGTTTCTCCTCACCAAGAAGAAAGCCGGTCCAGGGACCAATTGGCTGAATACCCATGATTCCATAGGCAAGCCCACTTTGGATTTTCTCTCTTGAACTTGGAATCTGTTGTAGTTTGGATTTGAAAGGCCATGTGCTGGAGGCTTTGATGGCAGCTTCTGGAAGGTAATGGAATTGTGTGAGCTAAGTACCTTGATCTGGGCCACTATGAAATGAGCAGCTTTGATCTACCCCACCCTCCTGCCATGACATTTCTGCCTTGGAGCCAGCTGACTATGGACCAAACCCTCAGAAACCCTGAGCCAAAGGAAATTTCTCCTCCTCTAAATTGATTTACCAAGTGTTTTGTCACAGGGACAGAAAGCTGTCAGAGTCCTCACTGAGCCTTAGGCCCTTTCTAGACCTGCAGTGATCCTTACCTGCTGGCTTGAATCCTTTCCCTGCTTCTTGGTGGCAGAATCCTATTCTCAAATACTCCTAGATCATTGTTAAAAATTCCAGGGTTCACATGTAGCCCCCGGAATTCTGGTGTGGTTCTGAATGCAGTCATTTTACATTGAAGACAGTTGTCCTTTTTTTTTGAAGTAACAGATTACGTTCACTGAGCAGGTTGAATATGTCACACTAGTAAGTGAGTTTTGTTAGCCATTCTGTGTCACTGAAATGTGTTGCCGGTAGTGACTGGTTTTCTAAAAGAAATCTTGAGAATGGCTCTCACCAGTCAAAATCTGGCCAATGATTTACCTTTAGAAAGCCATCCTGCTTCTGTGTATGAGAGCAGATGTGTGTCTCTGTACACATCTGCTCACAGAGCTGCGAATGTGAGGCAAGGCTCTACACTTTAATGTAGTTGATGGTTTCAACCAAGTAGTGCAAAATGCTGTAAATTTCAGGGGACATTTTTTGACCAGACAGCATTTCTCTAGGGATGACAGAATGCATAGTCTCACACTCAGAAGAGACTTCACTGATGGGAGTAGTGAAGCCCGAAAACCATCCAGCCATGCCAGCTCCTCTGTCCATGGACATACTGACGCAAAATGACCAATTCATTTCTCTTGGTATATAATCACTTAAAGGTGGATATTTCTGTAGCTGTGTTATTAACGTATGTGTTCATGGCATAGCCGCATGCACACCCTCCTGAAAAATATATCACAAAAATAAATATTGCTGCCTTGTTCTCAGCATTGGGTAGACTTGTCAACTACATTAATCCTCTCAAACAACTGTGCCTCAACATCTTCAGCTATTTCATCAATTTGTGTAGTTATAGTTGAATGAGGAACACATGTCACTTTTTGAGCTGTAGCCTCTCTTAAAAGTTCATTTCAAATATCCTCAACCGCAGGAAGGTTCAACTCTTCACTAACAGTAAAGGGCTTCTTAGCTTCACAATGCAGTCGGCCGCTCAAAATGACGCTACCCACGCAGACACAGTGGAGGAAGTGGTAGCCTTCAGTAACTGCTCCTGTTCTGTGTGTTCTCATCTTTTTTTCTTTTGAAAAACTCCAAAAACTTGTTTTTAAATGCAGGGTGCTTGGTTTCCCTGTGGAAATGCTCAAGCAACTTGAGCATTTCACGTCTTCAGTAGACAACAGACCATCGCATACCATAGCAAGTGGGCTTGGAGAGTGTGAATAACCTGTCACATTGAACCCATAATTTAAGTAGGACAAAAACAGCTGGTTTTTTTTTTTTTTTGGCACTCTTAGAGCCTTCTGCTCTTCCATCATTGGGTCTTTCCCCATGTTCAAGCTCTCCAATGATTTTTTTTTTACTCATCTTGGCTAGAGTTAGTTTGGGAGTAAAACTATGACTGGGATAAGTGCACAGTGTGGGAAAAGGGACAGATGTACGTGGTAAATGAAAGAACCTATGGGTCACATGCAGATTAAATTAAGGGTCAGGTTTTCACTTAAAATCTGCCTCCAGATGCAGCTTAACGATCACTGATAGGGCTTTGATACTCGTCTGTAAGCAAGTCATCTATGACAGGCTTTGTGCAGTCAAACCTTTCTGCTCACACCATCAGGCATTAGGTTCTCAAAAGGAGAGCACATGCACAGGTCACAGTAGGGCCACGCGCCTATGAGAACCTAACGCTGCCTCCGATCGGACAGGAGGAGCTGAGGTGGTGAAGTGAGTGATCTGGAGCTCCTGGAAATACAGAAGAAGCTTCCGTCACTTGCTCTTCTGCCCCTGTGTGGCCCGGTTCATAGCAGGCCTCAGACTGGTACATGCATGTGACATGTGACACGGGGGTTGGGGACCCTTGCGGTTAAGGGCCCTGGCTTCCCTTCCTCTCCAGATGAAGCCTGAACAACTGGCAGAGGCTTATTCTCCAACTCAGAGATGTTGGACTTAGATTTCTGACTCCCACCACCTCAGAGGCAAGGCTCCCTGGGTGTCCACAGGCGCTCCCCGTTTCCTCTCCGGACTCCCCCGGTGACCTGACAGGTCAGCGGGGCGCTGAGTGCTGCATCTCCGGACAGCTCTGCCTATGGGCGTCGGGAAGTGTTTTCTCATTTCCTGCAGCGGGAACACAAGGAGGAGCACGATGGGTTTCCTGTGCTTGGGGACTCATGCGGGAACCTCTCTGACACTCTAACATTCCTTCTTAGCACCAGTGTTTCTGCCAATGCCACTGTGACATTTGGTGTGACATATTCTAGATGGACTCACCAGGAGCACCTTGACAGCATCGGAGAAACATAGGAAAGAGGCAGGGTTGTGGTGTGAGTGCCGCTGCCCAGCGGGAGGCCAGCACCACCACCGCCTGCTTGTGCCGGCTACTCAACCCTTCCACTCTTAGTTTCTGCACTGGTCACTGGACTCACCATGGACTGCTCTGGTGGCATCAGAGCTAGTGAGTCTGCACGGCCAGCAGAAGGGCTGGTGTACAGCAGGAGTTTCATAGTGGTGTCCACCGGGTCAAGGCCAACGACACTCATCTCTTCCCTCCACCTACTCCCTCTGTCAAAGGCCCGTGCTGCAGACCCCAACCGGGCCCCTGCCCGCCTCATGGAAACTGGCTCACACTGTTGCTCACTCTCTTTCCCTCGATACTAAGGCTGGATTTCCAAGAGCCCATAAACCCACCTGGCACTTCTTCCCCTGATCAGAAGGCTGCAGCGTCCCGGTCTGGTGGCCAGACTGTGTCAGACAGCAGTGACCAGGTCAGTCTCTGAGGTTGTAGTTAATACAGAGAGGTGTCTCACAGAAAAGCAGCCCAGTGTGGCAGGCAGGGAGGACTGGGTTCCCTGGGGCTTTCTGCAGGTGGGTCCCCGGAGTTCTGTCCACAGCTGGGTCAAGGGTTCTGTGCGTGGAAGGGGCTGCAGGAGGGAAAAGGATGGGCTCATAGGAAGTTAACCAAAACCTTGGGGAGAGACAAGAACCAGGGAAGTCGTAGCTTGAGTGTGTTTACAGGACTCTCGGTTATCCGAGTATCAGTGTGGAGCAGTCTTTAACCCAGGGTCCAGGCAGCTGCTGTGCCCAGAAGTGGGTGCACTGGCTCAGAGCCTGGGCCAATGAGTCTGAAGGGAAACACGCCATCTGGCTGGAGGGAGTGAGGGAGGTTGGGGCTGGGTCCCAGTGGGCATGGTCAGGTTGGGTGACTGATACCACCTAGGCAAGGAAAGGTAATCAGTCTGCAGCTTTGGGTCCCGGATCTCTGTTCACCAGACTGCCATGTCACCCCTCTGAGGATCCCTCCATCCAGGTGCTGGCCAGCGAGGTGGAGAGCCAGCTTTGCTCTGCAGAGGCCTTGGAAAGGATGCAGCACACAGCCAGAGTATGCTTCCGCATCTGCTCACCCTGACCCTGCGCTGGGGACCACGCGGCCTGGCTCAGTCACAGCCACCTCTGCCTGGTGTGCTGCCCAGGCCAGGTCTGCATCCTGAGCTCTGTGATGGTCTGGGGACACTGAGGGCAGGCACTACGCTGGGCTGCTGGAGAGATCAGAACACAGAAGACCAACACCGTGCAGAAACCCAGGGGGGCTCTGTCCTCTGAGAGGGCCTGGCCAGGGCAGGATGCGGAAGGATGGGGATAGTGTGTCCATAGCAAGTTCCGCCTCAGTGCTCTCTTGCCAGAGGTTCTGTCAGGTCCACTGCGTGGGGGAAGCGAAGGCCTCGCACTCTGGCTTGGTCTGTCCAGGGCTCCCAGCTCACCCTCCATAGTGTGGCACCGTCTCTCCCTGCCCGGCAGGAGGGTTTTCACATTGGTGCTTGGCTCAGCCCCGGAGTGGAGCAGCCTCTGCCCACCCTGCCCCTGGCCTCCATCCCCACCAGCCTCCTTGGGGGGTTTTCTCATATCCCCAGCCCCCGATACCCACCAGGACTGCCAGCTGTCTGAGCCCGCTGTCCTCTGTCACCAGTCAGGGCAGAGCCAATTCCCGTAACTCTCACCCAGAGCAGGCACAGAGGCCCAAAGCTTACTCACTTGCCCAGCACAGACTAAGAGGAAACAGATGTCTGTGGCTATGACTTCACCTCTCGGCAGCTTCTGGGCGCATCGTGCCTGATCTTTGAGTGCCAAGACCTTCGGGCTGTCCCCAAGTTGGGTACCAGCCCAGGAGGGTATCCCGGTCCCCTGCCCCTCTCTCCTGGGAAGGGAGAGAAGGCAAGATCGGCCCCTCCCTCGGAGCATCATCAGAGCTGTCAACCTTCCTGTGCCCCCCCAAACTCACTGGGAAGTTCTGTATCTTCTTTATCCTTTAATTTTGCTTGAAAAAAAAAAAACAACTCACCATGCGTGGGTCACACAGAAGGTGTAGGCAGCCGTTCTGATTATTCCTTCATGAATCTGCTTGTTCACTCTTTTATTAAAATAAGAATGCTGCGACCTTCTGATCAGGGGACTATTTATTGAAAGTATTTTTAGGAGATGCACATAATTCAGACCAGACACCATTCTGTGATGCTGACCGCAGTGACAGGTGGGGTCTGAGTGTGTCCTTGCCGCCTTGGGGCTCACATCTGCTTCATACCCCAAACCTCTGTGGCTTCTGACATGGTTGGTGGTGAGTGGCAGATGTACCCCAGGCCACCTTGCAGGCACTGCTTCCTCCAAGCCCCAGACTCTGTGCCCACCTGGCCTGCGGCATTTAGATGGCAGTGGCTGGATTTCCCAAGCCATCTTCAGACCCACGGCTTGTACATCTGTGCCCATCTCCTCCCTGGCCCTGTCCTCCCCGCTGGTGCACCGATGGCCAAGTCTTTCTTTTCCTGCATATAGAACTGAGTAACTCCCCACTGTGGGTGTGTTGGTGATGAAGGCTCTGCTTGCCTTGCTTTGAGTGAGGCTGTGGGTACCACCGGGGCAGCCCCCCATCTCCTGGACTTAGTGTCTGAACCCACATGAAGATCCCATCCCATGCTGTGTGACAGACTCCTGGGGAGCCCCGTTTGCCCTCCCTCCCCCGGCAGGAACCCTCATCTTCAGACTCAGAAGTCTGCAACTGACTGTTGCTGGTCCAGCACTGGGAAAGCCCACTGGCCAGCCACTCGTGCTGATGGATACTGAGCCTGGGTCCTGATGCCGGGGACTGCACGCTGTGTAGGGCTGGTCTCTGCTCCCGCTTCCTGCCCTCATCTTGTGGTTCCCACCCTCCTGCACACCCTCTCCTGCGCTCAGTCGACCCTGGCCTGCGCCCTGGAGCAGTGGTGCCACGCAGCAGTGCAGAAGCCCCCACAAGCTCCTCCTCCCGGGTCTGGGTTCAACAACACCAGTCAAGGTTGGGATCTCTGCCACTGGATCCTCGTGTTGGGGTGGACAGGGCTGCCTGGCCAGTTTTAAGCAACAACTGGAATGTTGTGTCCAGCAAGGTGTCTGTTTCTTGGCACTGCTGCATCACAAACCAGGAGGCATAAAACAGCACACACTTCTTGTCCCACCGTTCGGAAGTCGGGACTGTGCTCTGTCTGCCTGTCCTGGGAGAGCCCTTCCTGCCTCCTGCACATCCCAGGGATGCTGGCGACACTTGGTGTCGCTCTACGCACAGTCCCAGGTTCCACCTGCTGCATCACAGGGCCCGCCCTGGCGTGCTCCCAGCTCCCTCTTTGGATTAGGACCTGGGAGGAGAAGGGCTGCCTCTTCCAGGAAGGCCCTGTCTGGTCAGTGCCATCTGCAAAGGCCCTGTCCAGCAGGTTCACATTCACTGTCTCTGCTGGACGTGAATCCTAAGGGCGGGAACCTGGCCAGAGCCTCCATGGCTCCTCCTTTTCCTCTCTTCCTGCAGATGCACCGGCTTCCCTGGTCTTCCTGGTGCATTCTACTCAGTTTTGAACAGACTGGAGAACCTGGCAGCCCCCATTCTCTATGGTCTCTGCTGGCTTTGCGGTTTTGCTGTCATAGCCCAGGGTCCCTCCTTTGATGACACTGAGGTAGTGTCTACAGTGGGGATGTGAAGTCACCTCTAGCCTGGGAAGTGCATAGAGACCAGGGCCTCTGTGCCGGCTCCCCCATTGCCGCTACCCTAGGACCCCTTGCTCCTCTGCACACCACACATCTGTACCTGCATCTCTGCCACCAAGGACACTCCCTGCACACACCGTGTGGCACTGGTGTAGATGACCTCCATGAACTGGTCCCTGACTCTCCCTATGGACTCTGGGGAGCTATGTGAGTTCCTACCAGCAAGGTGTGCTTGGGGGCACAGAGGATAGTTGGCGCTAGCAGGTTCCAGGAGAAGCCACACAGGACCCAGCATGGTGCCCCTGGACTGGGCGACAACAGAAGGGGCAGAGAGCTTCCTCCGTGAAACTTCTCATTCATGTTCTCATTCACCCACCATCATACAGTCTCCAGGGACAGTGCCAGGGCCGCTGTACCCGCGAAGCCAGGGAAGGGACCAGGGGGTGCTGAGCTTCCTCCTCGTCCACCATTACCAAGGGAAGTGTCCCTCCCCCTCCACCTGCTGTCCACTCAGGGCGATGTCCACCCTCCTCCTCTGTCCACGCTGACCTGGGCGGGAAGCTGGCTGGTCTCCCTGTGCTCAGGTCTTTCCTGCCCCATCCTCCTTTACCTGAGCACCTTCCTCTGATCGTGGGTCCTTCCAGCCATGGGGACTGGGCCTGCAGGTGGACTTCTGCAGTGAGATTTGTGGGGGGTCCTGACTGGGCAGACGGGGCAGCTGTGTTGCCAGTTCTCCAACAGGCAATACTCTCAGCTTCCAACTGCTTGGAATAAAAACCTGTTGACTTCTTTAGATTTTTTGCACATGGTAAAATTAATCTTTCTGTGTAGCAGCTTCACCAGCGCAGAGAGCAGTCATTCATCCCTGCCGGCCTTTCTGTGCCTTACCGGTTGTTGCCTGCTTACTTTAGAAAAACTACTTTCACACTGGGTAATTTGAAACATATTTAAAGTATAGAACTTTCATTTATTCTTTCTTTTAGCAAAGTGAAAACTTCAGCCGAGCCAAACTTACTGGTTTTATTTATAGCATTTTATTTCCTGAGAAAAGACAGGAAAAGTGAGTCCCTGCATTCCCCTCTGCATCTGGTCCCTCCCAGTCCCCTGTCTGGAGGCCCTGGGTGGACGCTGAGTAGGGCGGAGTCCAGTACGGAGGGGCTGGACTTGGACTCGGACTGCAGGTACTCAGAGCAAGCGATTCGATCAGAAGGAGGAGTTATGTCATTCCTTCGAAGGAATGAATTAAACGTGCGTCCTCGAGCATCTGATTGACAGGGCTACTCCAGGGAAAGCGCATATAAGGGCGTGGGCTGCTGCCGGCAGCAGGGAGCCGTGTCCACCGGACAGCGTGCCGGGACCTCGGGCTGTCCGTATCCTCTCTGGACCTGACTTGGAACACTGAAATCAGACTGCACCCCGGCTTTTTATACACAGGTAACACATACTTTTCAACTTACTAAGTCATTTCATTGGGCTGTAATTTTCTGGAAAGGCTCTTGATTTAAAAGCGGACAGGAGAAAAAAAGCGCAGTGTAGATGCCTCCTTTAAAAGGGTGGCGCGGCAGCACACACCTAGACAGCGGAGCCTCTTCATCCTGCGTTTCCACGCGCTGGCTCCGTCCCTCGGACTGGGCTGCTTTCCTGCGGGTCCCTGCGGCAGGGAACCTGCGTAAACACTGAGACTTTCAGCTTCAGAATAAAAAGTTTCCTTGCTGAAGTTTGTTACTGAGGAAGGAAATGAGAAAGGAACTAGCAGCAGTCCCCTGAAAGTGTGAGAATTACAGAGAACCTCCAACTGTAAGCACGAGGAACAGCTGGAAAGCGCCGGCTTGCCATCCGTGATTTACAGTAAGCCCTGGGAAGTGCTCTGTTGCCGGGGAACAGCGGTGCTTTGAAGTTTGGGGCATGATTTGCATATGAAAAGGGAGCTGTCAGCTTCTGGGGCTGGGGGCAGTGGTCTGGTCCCCAACCCAGGAGGAGGAGGAGGAGGCTGAGGTCAGTCCCGGAACCTCACGGTCAATCACGCTGCTCTTCACCGGGCTCCTCAAACACTTCTCCTCGGCCAAGTCACTTTTCCACTCTGCTCACATATACACAAGAGTCTTCATAAACATCAACTGTATTCTGTGGCGGAAAGGGTTCAGAAATCCCCAGGAAAAGATAAGCACAGACACACAGAAGGAATGCAGGCGGGAGAAAGTTGGGGGAGGAAGGACCAGAGCGCCCACTCCGCGAGGCGCCGCTGCCTGTCCCGCGCCCGGGGTGTCACCAGCTCTGGGACCATCTGCAGGGCCCGGCCTTCCCGTCCCTGTCCCCGGGATGAGCCGGGGTTGTCCCGTGACCAACGGCAGACCTCTGATTCTTTGCGGCGTCTCCCCCATTGTAAGAACCAGCCTCACTCAGAGACAGGCAGACAGAGTTTGCAGTTTGTCCGAACAGAGCTGGGGTCAGGCCTCTCAGCCCGGCTGGGCGTCCCGCGCCGCGCTGTGGGTGTCGCTGGGGGAGCTGGCGGAGCCCGGCGCACGCGGGGAGGAGGCGGAGGTGGCTCCGGGACGGGAGGCCGACCGTGACTCCGTGACCCCCTCTCCCCGGGAGGTGAGGGCGCCCGGAGGCCCGTGCGGAGCGGCGCGTGGTGCTCACGCACCCGCGGGGGCGCTCCTCCTAGCGACCCGGCTGGGCAGATAATTTAAACAACTCCAGTACTTTTTCTCTGATCGCAGATGGGAAACCGAGACGCAGAGGTTAAGTAGGTTGCTGCGGGGAGCACAGCCCGGCCGAGGCCGCCAAGCCCTGCGGCGTCCTGCGCGGTGCCTGGTGGCGCTGCCCTCAGTGGCCTGCGGGTGGCGCTGTGTGGGCCGGACTCCGGATTCCTAAGGAGAGCCAGGGCCCCTGGGTAGGCATCTCTTTGCTCAAGGGGTCAGGGCCTGGGCTCGTTCTCCATTTCCCGCTCATCGAGTGTTTCTGGGGAGGCAGACTCCTGGGGCTTCTTTGCACAGTGAGAAAGGAAGGAGCGCTGATATTCTGAATAGGGCGGGAATTCGGGCATGCGCACTGCAGAAAGCCCTCTGCACTGTGTGGCCCCGCACTGGCCCCAGGGCTCGCTGGATCCACAAGGCGTTAACTGCGAGCCGGGCTTGGGTCCAGGCCTCCTGACTTCTGGGCCAGTGTCTGCTGACCGTGCCAATTCAGAATCCCCAAGAACGGAAAAACAGGCCTGCAGGAAAGTAGGAAAGGAGGGTAAGAACTGTTGCTAAGTAAACTCTTCTGTGTTTCATAAGAACGCTGTACCAAGTTGTTTATTTCTAACTTTTATATCTAGTTAACATCGATTCTGCTTAATTAAGTTATGCATCACTGTTTTTTCCCCCTTGGATATTTACACAAATTGCCTTCACAGTTTATTGCACCAGCCTGGATGTTTTCCTGAATTCTAGCTCCTTGGACCCAAGTCCTGGCTACATATCGTACTAGCAGATACTCCGGCAAGCAACATCTTTCCTGTCCTCCACTTATTCACCTGCAGAATGGGTCCAGCCATGGGCTCAGTTACCCACAGGCCAGCAGGAGGACTAAACACCAGGAATATCTAGGATGGCCAGGAGCACTAGCCCAGTGACTACCTGCTGTACTTAGAAAGATCTACTTTGGAAAGAGCTTTTCTCCAGTCTCATAGTTCACACGAGTCCTAAGGCTTAGGCTGTGCTCCTCACTAACAAGGCTGATTTCCTCCTAGGTGGCGCCGACGGCAGGCAGGATGCTTTGGGGGCTGTCTCTGTGGGCTGTCTGTGCGTGGGCCAGCGCTTTCGGTGAGTGTGGGATCAAGAAGCAGCTGGCTGGGTGAGGTATTATCTTGTGGAGCCCCCCATATAGGTGTGTTTATTTACTTTTGAGCCACACAGCACGGAATGAAATTTTTTGGAAGATTTTGGTATTGGGGGTAAAACCCACTCAGCAAGATGGGATTCTTGCTGTGTGAAGCCCAGCATTCTCTGCACCCTCTGTTTATAGCACCACCCAGACCTTCTTTTCTTCCTGCTTGCTTTCTGCTTAAATTATTTATCTTGAATATTTCCCATGTATTTATTTTCTTGCAGTGTGATTTTCACAGACTGCATAGTACTCCATTGAAGATAAACCCCAGTGTTTTCAGATTAGTTTTCTGTGGACTCTCATTTTATTTTTGTTAGCATAAATGAAGACATGAAGAATATTATGAATAAATCATTACCAGCACTTGCCATTGTATCCTTAGGATAAATTATAATAATAGAATTGCCATTTTAATAGCAGTAGTGCAAAGTTTTAATTATTTCCAGTGACTCTACTGAAAGTGGTAAAAGTCACACTTCTACCAGAAATAGTGTTAAATATGTTTTAATGTGCCAAGCACTGGTTGAAAAAAAGTCATTCTTTTGTAAAATTGCTGCTCAGTGTGTTATTTTGACTTATTTAAACTGTTGTGATTTTGGCAGTCTCTGATCACTTTTCTCACTAGTAGCTGGATGGTGACTTAAAACCATTCACTTATAAATGTGAGATCCACCATTGTACAAAGGCAAACTGATGCTCACACAGTTGGTCAAGGGTGGAAGACACCAGGAAAGCTTCTGAAGTTCTGCCCTGCAAGGCCTCCCCAGCAAGAGTGCAAGCTGGGCTTTGGGCTCCCAGATCCCAGCTCATTTTCAGCATCAGCTGGGTGTTGGGGAGGGGCCGAGCTCAGCCCCAGGGCAGCAGGGTAAGGAGTGAAATTCAGCACTGCTTCCTGAGGGAGGACCTGCTGGGCGGTGGGCTGCTGAGCTGGGGTGCTGGCCCTCTGCTCTCTGGTACCTGCCGCTTACCTGTCAGGAGGAGACTGGCCCCACTGCTAGGACACACTGACGCTCCCGGACCAAGGGAACAGGGACTTGCACCAGGTGTGGCCTCGGCGCTTTGGGGAAAGAATGAGGATCTTGGGAGACCCAGAGGGTCTCCATGCTGGGAGCGCTGTGGTTTGTCACCTGAGTTCTAGCAGCCGGTGACCTTCCTGCTGTGGTTCCTTTGGCAGCTGGTGAGCAGGACGAGGACACTATCTTTGACCTTTTCAGCATCAGCAACATCAACCGGAAGACCATTGGTGCCAAGCAGTTCCGAGGACCCGACCCTGGGGGTCCTGCTTACCGCTTTGTGCGGTTCGACTACATCCCCCCGGTGAACGCGGCCGAGCTGGACAGGATCATCAGGGCTGTGCGGCAGAAGGACGGTTTCTTTCTCACCGCCCAGCTGAAGCAGGACCCCAGGTCCCGTGGCACGCTGCTGGCGCTGGAGGGTCCGGGTGCCACCCAGAGGCAGTTTGAGATCGTCTCCAATGGCCCGGCTGACACCCTGGACCTCACCTACTGGGTGGGGGGCACCCCGCATATGGTCTCCCTGGAGGACGTGGGCCTGGCTGACTCCCAGTGGAAGAACATCACTGTGCAGGTGGCCAGTGAGACCTACAGCCTGTACGTGGGCTGTGACCTCATGGACAGCTTCTCCCTGGATGAGCCCTTCTATGAGCAGCTGGAGGCGGACAGGAGCAGGATGTACGTGGCGAAAGGTGCCGCTCGGGAGAGCCACTTCAGGGTGCGTACCCTGGGTGCTGGCTGCAGAGCGGTGGCTGGCTCGGGTGGGAACCACCAGGACAACGTGACCATACTGTGGTTTCTGACTTACATCAGATGGAGTGCCACCTTGGAAAAGTGCATGGCACACACATGGCACACACACACCTGTGTGCACACACTTACACCAGCTGCGTGAGCACCTTCATTCATCACACATGGGCACACACCAGCCACGTAATTACATGCGTACACGCACTCACACACCACTCACAGACACATTTGCACGTACCATATGGGTCATGCACTTGCCTGTGTTTGCATAAGTGTTAGTGCGCACCACACATCACACATGGTGCACACAAATGCCATACCGCACACCCATTTGCCGTCATGCATGTGCACACACCCATGAACACCTGTACATGCCCATCAGGCACCCAGAGGCACAGACGTGCATGCACGGCCACACTTGCACGCACACACAGAGCACACACCTCCCACACTGTGGGAAGCAGTGCCTCGGTTGCTTCTCCCTGCACTGACGGTCAGCGACTAGGCCTGAGGTCAGCTGAGGACCCAGGAGTCAGTCTGTATGGGCTCCTGGCAGGCCAGGAGTTGTTTTATTGGACCTGAGCACACTTCTAGGTTCTTGCTTTGGAAACAAAATGAGGGGGGAGCTAATTAAAAACTCTTCTAAAGTGGGAGCTGCTGATTGGTGACAGGACAGCTGTGTGTCCGTTGCAGTGAAGTTGGAACAGGGTCTTCTATACCGGTGAGCATTTAGTACCTGCAGCTGCGTGTCTGCACCGGTGCCCTCCTCTTACAGCCTCCCTCTTCATGGTGCTGTGGGAGTGACACGCCTTCGGGAGACACCGTGCTTCAGGGCTTGAATTTTGATCTCTCCAGGCCTAATGCTGTGTAGTCGGAGCACCTCCTGAAGCTGGCAGGCAGTGGCCACAGGGGCCAGGACCAGTTCCGGGGGTCCGAGTCCTCAGCGTGCATTCCATAGGTTAGGAGTGCTGAATGCTTCCAGCTTGTAATGTTTTATCCACAGTGGGTGCAGCCAGATGAAACTCTATTGTAAATCCAGGGGCAGCAGCACAGGCACATGTGGTGTGAGGGAAAGGCCTTCAGCCCCGTGGTTAGTGAGTGGCCACCTCTCCGGTGGTGTTGGGGCGCTCCCGCAGCTGTGTGATGCTTCAGAGCGCTGCCTCAGACCCAGAGCCCCGCCTCCGACTGGGCCCCGGGCATTTCTGAGGTCTCAGCCACAGTCCTGAGTCCCCCGCAGGAAATGGCCTGGAGTGTCTGTCTGCGCACCGTCAGATGACCTAACTCATGGTGTCCCCGGGGACCCCTTTTGCTCTTCTCTGTGGAGTGTTTTCTTATGGCTTGCAGACTTTTCATGCTAAAGTTATATTTTTTTGGTGACGTGTCTAAAAGCCAAGTTTCCAGAGTAACAGATACAGAAAAACTGATTACAAGATTTCAAAACTGCCAGTTCTAAAGTACAGGAGAGAACAGCGTGTTGGAAAGCCCTCTCTCCTGCATTCAACAACGCCACCGAGCTCTGCGTCAGGAGCTTCCTGTTTGTGTGTTTTCCCAGGGTTTGCTGCAGAACGTCCACTTGGTGTTTGAGAGCTCCGTGGAAGATATCCTCAGGAGGAAAGGCTGCCAGCAAGGCCAGGGAGGTAGGTGCGCTCTGCCACCTCGGGCTGCTCCTGCTCTGCGCATGTGAAACGGTGGCCGCTTGAGTGGCGACGTTTGAGTACCGTGCTGTTACTGTCTGTCGGGGTGGTAGACGGGGGGCATCTGAAACTGACTGGTTGTCAACAGATAGATTTTGAATAGATGTCAATAATTGAAAAAGAAATTTTGCAACTGAAAAGTGAATCACTGGCATTGCAGTATCATGACCAGCACAGGTACCCTCGCCTGCACTGAAGTGTGAAAGTCACCCGCGTACTGTGACATCACAGGTGCTTGTCACACTTTCCGTCACCGGCCAGCCACAGTGTGCTGACTGAGTCACACTGAGAATCAGCGCTGCTCTGAGCGAACAGATGATCCCCCATGACATCAGCTCTTCCCTGCCTTTTGGGTTGCATTTCCAGTTTTTCTGAGCATTTAACTGGTGAGATCAGTGCCCCGGGTCCTTTAAAGCACAGCCTATGGATGGCCTTCGGAGTGACTTTATGAAACAAGCACTTTCATGGCCCTTGTTTTACAAACAAGGAAACTGAGCCCTGAGTTGGGCCCCTGGGGGTGCTTGCTGGAGGCTGCGGTCTCCTGAGAAGCCCTGCACCTGCGATGGGATTCAGTGTCACAACACTTTCCATGGAGCACTTCTTCCCTTCACTTCTGAGGCAGGAAAGCCATGAGTTGCTCTTTGACAGATCACACACCAGGGGTGGATGTGTAGGACTCTGTGTCTGTGATCCAGTGAGCTCCCTGGAATGGGGTGCATGGGACCTGATTCTCAGTGCAAGTGGGTGCCCCACGAGCAGCTGTACATCTCAGTCCAAGGCCACACGCTGTCACTCCCCAGCCAGGTGAGGCTCAAGGCCGGGTGTGCATATGCTGAAATATTCCCGGGCTGCTTTTGTGGAGAGAGTGTAGCCTGAGCAGCTCTCTGAATTGCAGAAACTCCCGCACAAGACCTCGGCATGGCTTAGTCAGGGTGAGACTGGCCGCAGCGTGGTGGGCTGGCTGCGGTGGCCCTTAGCAGGTGGCAGTGACCTCCTCACCAACCACTACTGCATCTTCCTGCCAATAAATGTCATTTTACTTGTTTTTAATCATGTGCTTCCTAACAAGGGTAGCGTTCTATAACCCCTGACATTTATAAGTCCAACGTTTACAAATTAAGCCCTTCTTTAGAAATCAGACTTGCACAGAAATCTAAATCTGTTCTTTAAGATGAAGAGTAGGTATAGACCCGAGGATTTATAATACCGACCTCCATATGTAAGAGCAGACTGTTCAGTCACTCAGAGCTGGCCAATCTTCACAAAAAAGACTTCCTGCTCCTGAGCTGTTATGTCAGACTGGAAGAACCCTGCCCACACCAAGACACCAGCTCCCGAGCTGGTGCTGAGCAGTGACAGGGCCTCTTCAGCTGTTTGTTAAAAAATGAGAATACCTCCGCCTTGCCAAGGGACCAAGCTGCTCAAATTTCACAATGGAAAATCTGGGTGTGGACAAGAGAAATGCAGAATGGAGGGAAAATTTTATTACTAACTAAACCAGTTCATGTGAGAGACGGTGGTGAATAAGATACATGCTGTTTTTGCTTAAATATTAAAAGAATGAAAAGTGGATATGCTAAATAAGTTAAGTATATTTAAAAATTAAAGTCAATTTTCTGAGTAAAATTAACCTAGAATTAGTGTAAGGTAATGTGTCTATTATGTACCTGCACATTTATGTAACATATATGTATGTAGTCGGACTATATTTAAGATTACACGGCTACATGTGTTATAGCATAATGATTTTAGTTTGAGAGTCGGAATAAGTGTCTATACCAAGTCCTAAAAACTCAATAATGGGTTGGCTGGCAGAATTATAACATATACCACAATAATTCAACCACGGAAAGCCTGACAGCGTGCACTGGTGGCCATCACCCCAGAAAGGAAGCTGGAGCCAGGATGTACACGGATGAGGCCGCCATGTCTCAAGCCCTTGGCTCAGCCTTGACCGAGATGAGAAGTTGTAACTTGCCCTGTGTGAATTTGTAAATTATGTATTTACCCTCGTAACCCCATGGACCATGGCTCCACACAGTTTGTGCAGTTTCTGGAGCAGTGGAGGTGGAGGCCCAGTCAGGCCCACGCTCCTCTGAGCCTCCAATCTCCCTTTCTGGAAAAACAACAGGCGGCGTGAAGGACGGGAAAGGTGTTGGAGCCCAGAGAACACATGTGTGTGGCCCTGGGGACAAATGCTTTCTGGTAAAGCAAGCTTGGATGGGAGGAAAAGAGAATGCAGGGAGCGTGAGGAGTAGCTGCCTGCATACAGGGGCGCTTCCAGGGCACAGGGGGAGCCTCCAGGGCACAGGGGGAGCCTCCACCATATGTGGGGAGGCTCGAGGTGTAGTGTGAGCCTTTAGAATATGTGGGGATCCTCCAGGGTGCAGGGGGAGCCTCCAGGATGCAGGAGGAGCCTCCAAGGTATGTGGGGAGACTTAGGGTGTAGTGTGAGTCTCTAGAATATGTGGGGATCCTCCAGGGTGCAGGGGGAGCCTCCAAGGTATGTGAGGAGGCTCGGGGTGTAGTGCAAGCCTTTAGAGTATGTGGGGAGCGTCCAGGGTGCAGGAGGAACCTCCAGGATGCATGAGGTATGTGATTGAAGAACAGACATGTTGGGGAGATGAAGGTAAGGACTGGGGAGATTAAGAACTGGGATGTTCCCTGAGCTCATTTGACCTACCGGAGTGAGCAAGGACATACACTTACAGACACGTATGCCTTGACTTGCTCTGCTTCTTCCATGGGTAAGCTGCGCTCTGCTCATCTGTGACCGCTTTGTACGCCCTGTTCAGTGTTATGGAACGGGACTGAATCCTTCCTGTAAAGCACAGGTCCTAACCGGAGGCAGCAGCTGCTGGGTCCCCTTTGCCCTTGGTACAGTGCAGCATTGCCACTGCAGGACCACACACAGCGGCTCACGCTGAGCACCACTTTCAGCTGGGTGAGAGGCCCCGTGACAGAGCCCTGACCTTTCTGTGCTTTTCCTTAGCCGAAATCAATGCCATCAGCGAGCACACGGAGACCTTGCACCTGAGCCCTCACATCACCACCGAGCTGGTGGGGCACGGAGTGGACCAGAGGCCGGAGGTGTGCGAGCACTCCTGCGAGGAGCTGGCCAACATGATCCGAGAGCTGTCTGGGCTGCACGTCCTGGTGCGCCAGCTCGATGACAACCTGAGGAAAGTGGTGCGTACTGAGGGCAGAGCGGTGCGGTGGGGAGGGGTCCCCGGGGTGGCTCCTTCTCTGCTGGCTGCTCTTCAGGGCTGCAGCTTACTCACTGGTCCTGAAAGATGTTGACATCATTTAAAAATCTACTATTAGCCATGCATGGTGGCATGCACCTGTCATCCTGCTAGAGAGGCTGAGCTAGGAGGGCTGCAACTGGGTGACTCAGGGTGTCAGTGAGACCCTGTCTCAGAATTAACAACAACAAAAAAATGTTGGGGATGTACCTCAGTGTGAAGTCCGAGATGTACCTTCTCCAAAATAAATTCCCGATTTGGCGACATTCATCTGTCCTGCCAGTTGAAGGGTAGCTATGCAGAGGGAAATGTCCTCTAAGGGTTGTCTGCCACAGGTTAGGGAAGAACTGTTATCCCTACAGGTAGGAGGTCACTGTGCGGTGCGCAGAAGCCAACTGTGCCTCTCCAGGGTGCACCAGAGCAAAGGGAGGAGCACAGGCTGTGGATGGGGTCTTATGCTGAGTGGTGGGGCGTGGAGTAATGGGGCTCCCTGGGCCGCCAGGCCCTGCAGTGAAGGTTGCATCTGGCACTAGAGAACCAGGAGTGGAGCTGGTGAAGCGGGGGAGGGAGTGGCCGAGGAGTGTGAGGGAGGAGGCTATGGTCGGGGCCTTGCTCCCTGTCCGGGAGGCTGCTGCAGGGACAGCAGGTGTCAGGTGGGCTGCCGGAAGTTGTGCCCACCCTACTCTGTCCTTGCATGGAGGAGGTCCTAGTGTCGTTCTGATGCCGTCCAGATGCAAGGGGACCAGCACAAGTCCCACTCCTCTGAGAGTAGATGCAGTGGGCTCCAAAAGCCCACTGATGGTGAAGGCCATGGTGCCAGAAGCGCCTCGGGTTTAGAATACATGTTCCGGGACCTTCCTCCAGGGCCGTGGTATGGGGCAGGATGGGAGGCAGACGTGGGGTGGATCCCACCTGTCCGTCCACTGTCAGGTCTTCTGCTTCCTGAGAGAGAAATGACCAGCACTGAGGCTTACGGCAGTCTCCAGGACAGTGTCCCTTCCTGCAGCGAGGTTGCCTGTCTTGTCACTGAAGGCTGCTTGGGCATCAGCAGTCAACCTCAGGATGTCCAGGGAGACAGCAGCCTAGCCGGGTAGAACCCTTGTGATGCAAACTCGTCCAGATCTGGCCTGGGAGGTGGGATCTGGGGGAGGGGTCTGAGGAGCCTGCAGCCCCTCCCTCTCTAGGGAAGCCGGCTCTGAAATAGGTCCTTGACTGGAGCTGAGGCGCAATGGCATCTGTGGACAGAGAAATCAGGGTACGTGTGTTCCTGTGCATTTGTACAGTATAAGAAAGGGTTCACATCATTCTTTAGCAACCACAGGTCCTGTCACCCCCAAATTATAAATGACCACTTGGAGAAAGAGCTATGTGTAGAGAGTACAGAGAAGCGCAAAGCACACACAGTTAGGGCCTTTTCCTCGTGTCTACAACCTCTGAGACGGCGCGAATCACGACCCTCAGTACCATGTGGAGTGAAAAAGAAAGAATGAGTGAAGTCATAAACAGCATGCTGGGTGCTGGGTGCTGGCTGCAGTGGGCAGTGGGCTCTCGCCCCCTCCCCAGAGTCTGCCCACTGTCCAGGGAAGTGGCCTTGCCTTTGTCCATGAGGTGTGTGCCGTGCAGAGGTGGGAGAAGTCAGCGAGAATCCATGTTAGATCGTAAGACTGGAGAAGAGGTGGATGCCTCTGTGAGAGCGGAAACATCCACTTGGTTCTGCGTTCTGTGTGACTCTGCCTTGACAGAAGGTCCTGTGAGCCTGGGGGTCCATCTAACCTCCACCAGGCTCTTGGGCCTCCACACAGTCACCTGCTGGCTCTGCTTCTTGAGTTCAGAGCTCCTCACCTGAGAAGGAACAGCCTCCTTCACCTGCAAGCAACACCACCAACTATGCTCAGTTCTTGCCTGTACCTAACGTTACCTCTATTTCCAGTCCAGCGACAACCAGTTTCTCTGGGAGCTGATCGGTGGCCCTCCTAAGACAAGGAACATGTCAGCCTGCTTGCAGGATGGTCGATTCTTCGCAGAAAATGAAACCTGGGTGGTGGACAGTTGTACCACGTGCACCTGCAAGGTGAGACCCCAGAACCCCATCTTTGGGGGTACAGGAAGCCCAGGTGCAGAGAATGACTTTCACCACTACCCAGCATGGTGTGTCTTGCCTGCCTGGGGCTGGCACTGCCTGGGGACACGTGTAGAATGTGTCAGATGTGCAAGGAAGGTTGAGCAGAATGGGCAAGAAGTGGACGAAGCAGTGAATATGATTTGAATCAACCAAAATTCAGGTGGTAGCATGACTTGGCCAATCCCACCAGGCAACTAGAAGCAGCTGGGATTGGCTTCGTAGACTTCTCTCTGGTTTGTTTGCTTCTGTTCAGTTCGCATAGGGCACTGATAGTCAGTATAAACTCCTGAGGTGACGGGAGTCATTGTGGAACATGCTGGAGGTGGTACACTTTCCTTTTCTACCTCAGCCTTGGCCCAAGGATTCAGAGGTTAGGTTGCATCATGCGCCCTTTCTCCTCTCCTGCCTGAACATGGGAAGGTTTCAGCATAGTCTCATTGCCTGACGTTGGGAGAACAGAACCACCTGGTGGGGTCGGAGTAGGGGTTGTGTTCATTTCTCATTTTATCATCTGTGCTGCAACTTCTGTGGATCTGTGGGTTGGAACCATGTAGTACACGTCCGCCACTTTCCCATTGCCAATGTCTATGACTTTCAGATGAGTCTTCTATGAGCACCTTTTTTGCTTTCAGAAATTCAAAACTATTTGCCACCAAATCTCTTGCCCACCAGTGACATGTGCCCACCTGTCCTTTGTGGAAGGCCAGTGCTGCCCTACCTGCTCGCACGGTAAGCCCGCCACACCTGTATCCCAGGTCCACCTGCTCTGGGAGAGCAGATGAGACACCTCGGGACCCGCACTGCCCACTGACCAGGGGCCATGAGGCAGCTTGAGTCTTAGGAGTTCAGGAACCAGGGCAAATTCTGCCTGTCCCTGCTCAGATGAGGAAACAATCTCCCAGGGATCTGCAGGAATCAAAGCCCCCAGCGGCTTTGGACCCAGATGTGGCCCAGGTAGATACCAATTGTGAGTCAGAGACCTCAGGCAGGTGGGTTCGCCCACTCCATGTTCCCTGAATCTCAGCAGACCTGAAGACGGCTGGACTCAGTGTCGCTGACTTGCTCCTATGCGGTTTCTGCCCTCATGCTGGAGTGCACATCATGAGGTCCAGGGCTCAAGGCTTGGATTTGCATTGAGTTGTATCCAGTGCCTCCTTTCATGGGATGCAGTTCTTCCTGCTTAGGGATGCATACTGAGGGGCTCAGGGAAGGGCCCCACTCTATTTGGGGCCTGGGAGGGGCACACTGGGGGTAGGGGATCCCTGTCCGGTGATCTCAGGACTGAGCGTGGTCCTCAGGATGAAGCTGACTTCAGGGTATGCGGGAAACAGGTTTGGGAGAAGCCAAGCTCTGCCACTGTGATCTCAAACAAGATATGATCTTTCTGAGGCTCAGAGTCATTATCTATAAACCACAGAGCAACTGTCCTCAGTTCCCCAGTAAGTCTCCTGCTTGAAATAAGCCACACAGTGTACATCACAGTGCCTGAGACCGAATTGGAGTCAGACCACTGGTTGTGCAGCACAGAGATGCCTGAACTTAATTCTTTCCTTGATTCTGGTCACAGACAAAACTGGATGAGAATCAAATCATATTCAGTGGTTAGATTCAATGTTGAGTTTGTACTACTGTAAAGGATGATAACCTGGGGGTCCAGTCAGGTAAGGAGGTGTTAGGCACAGGAGCTTAGGGCCCCCCAGAGGAGGCTTCTCTCACTATCCTCCTGCACCCACCTGTTCCACATTCTTGCTTCCTGGAACCTTTGGTCAGCACACACGCAAGTTTAGTGCTTATGTTCACTGGAAAGCTCTCCTGCCCCAAGTTACTGCCTTTGTTCTCACATAGGGAGTACAATTTCTCTGTAAGAAGCTGCCTTTTTAGTTAATGTTTCTTGATTTGAGTTATTTGGACATAAATTATGTGACTTCTAATTTCAACCAATAGTTGCAGTGTAATATTACCCTATGTACAAGAGCAAGCAAAGGGTTAAGTCATCCTGCAGATGTGATCCAGTACAATCTTTGTAAACTTTTAAAAAAAATTTTTAAGCATCTTCCCTGGACACACAGAGCAAGCTCATCACCCAGTGGCTCCATGGTGACTTCAGTCTTCCCTCAGAAGGAAGCTGAGCCCTGGCCCAGGCCATGAGCCTTCTGACTGCTGGGTCTGTTCGTCTGCTCGCAGACCACCAACTCCCCCGTGTCCTCTGCTGGGCATCCACCTGCTCAGACTCCTGAGCCCTGAGAGAGAATCTTGGTCTTCATGCTGCTCTGGTCCTGACCAGGTTTGCTGTGAGGGACCCTGACTCCTCGTGCTTTCCTCCCTTTGCAGAGGCAGACAGCGAGGAAGGCTGGTCTCCGTGGTCAGAGTGGACCGAGTGCTCCGTGACATGTGGTTCTGGAACCCAGCAGAGAGGCCGGTCATGTGATGTCACCAGCAACACCTGCCTCGGGCCCTCCATCCAGACTCGGGCTTGTAGCCTGGGCAAATGCGACACACGCAGTGAGTGTCAGCCACCTGCTTGACCCTAACTGTAACCCTGACCCTTGGGCACATGGGCTGGAGAGACAGAGTGGCCCCTGGGTTCTGGAGACCTCAGTGTCTGAGGCCCTCTGTCCCTGGGAAGGTGGGCTCTTCCCCTCCTGTTGCCAGCTAGGGAGTGCTGCACAGCCAGAGGCAGCCTGAGACCCGACCTCTTTCTGTTAGTCCGGCAGAACGGTGGCTGGAGCCACTGGTCACCCTGGTCTTCCTGCTCGGTGACCTGTGGGATTGGCAACATCACGCGCATTCGCCTCTGCAACTCCCCAGTGCCCCAGATGGGGGGCAAGAACTGCAAAGGCAGTGGCCGGGAGACCAAGACCTGCGAGGGTACCCCCTGCCCAGGTAAGCGTCGCCCTGGGCCCTCGGAGGGTGAGGGCAGAGCTCCTGGTCACCAGCGCCAGTCCTAGCCCAGGCTGGCCAGCGCAGCTCCAGGCAGCAAGGGTCTGAGGCTCCAGGCTTCACGGGGTCACACCGGAAGGCCCAGTCTATCTGAGTTCAGCACAGACTGAATCCCCGTCACCTCTACTTGAGGAACCACAAGCCAGCACTGTGAACTCAGACTGGGGGAGGGACAGATGCTCACACTGTGTCTCATGAAAGAACTTTCCCCGAGTCTGTGACAAGGCGGGGCCGTGGCTTAGGGGTCACATATGGTTCACGGCCCGGGGGCCTCTCCAGGAAGCTGGTCCCCCGGGACGCACTGACACAGCCTGGTGGCGTGCGTGTGGGTTGACGCATTTGCACGCCTTTGTGTGGTTACCGTGGACAGTGAGCTGCGGCTGCACACAGTAGCAACTCGGACCTCACCTTGGGAAATAGCCCTGGGCTTCTGCCTACAAAGGGTCCTGAGAGCTTTTATCCAGACGTACAAACAGACCATCATAACCCTGTCCTCTGTGTCACTCGCTGACTTGACTAAGGAAGGGCTTGGCACCCAGTCCGCCCCTCCCACCCGTACCTACCTGTAGCAGAAGGAGAGCGATGCCTTCTGCCATACAGGAAAGGCCCACGCTGCTTGACTGATCTTGCTGTGTACCCTTCTCCTGCCGCCTGAGCCCCTTTCCTGACTCTCCCTGCAGTCGATGGCCGCTGGAGCCCCTGGTCCCCATGGTCAACCTGCACGGTCACCTGCGGTGGAGGAATCCGTGAGCGCACGCGGGCCTGCAACAACCCTGAGCCGCAGCATGGGGGAAAGGACTGTGTGGGCGACGTGAAGGAGTACCACATGTGCAACAGGAGGAGCTGCCCTGTCGGTGGGTGCACAGGGCGAGGAGGGCACACCCAGGAAGGCCCAGGGTGTCTGAGGAGCTGCCCACACTGAGTGGATGGGTCAGCTGGAGACGTGTCTGAGTTAGCTTTCCCATTACTGAGACACACCTGACACCTGCAGGGCAAAGAAGGGAAGGTTAATTTGGCTCAGGGTTTCAGGAGATTTAGTCCATGGTCAAGAGTCTCCAAGATAGGAATATTACAGTGGAAGGGTAGGGGAGAAGAAAGCTTCCTAGTTCATGGTGGTGCAAAAGCAGAGCCAGGGAACAGTGCCGGAGAGGAAGGGGAGACAGAGGGACTATGTGGAGTTCCCAAGTCCGTGCATCCATGACCCACGAAGACAAATTTAGGAGCATGCTCTACTAATCCGCTCAGTGTCTCCCAATCTAATGGAGTTGTCATGTCAGGATTAATGGTCACGCACGGTGGAAGCATTTGTGGAAAACACATGGAAACAGAGAAGAAAAATATGTTTGCACCACATAAAAACAACTGCTTTTGGCCTTTGTGTTCCGTTCCTTCCAAATTTTTATGTGAAAGCAGAAAACACGCAATACAGCATGGACACTGAACAGGCAAGGGTCCAATGTGCATGTGTCCCCTGCTATTGGTTTTTGTCTTTTTTGGTTCTGGGAATTGAACCAAGCTCTTTGCACTGAGCTACATCCTCAGCCTGTTTTTATTCTTTTAATTTTGAGACAGCGTCTCGGTAAGTTACTAAATTGCTGTATCAGTTATGTTCTCATCTCTGAAGCACAATATCCAACACCACAACCATAAAGAAGACAGGTTTATTTGGCTTACAGTTTGTTGAGTCCATGGTCAGCCGGCTTCAAGGCATTGCAGCGTGGCAGACAGGCATCATGGAGGAGAAACTGCTCGCGGCATGGTGGTGGCAGGCAGAGAGAGAGAGAGAGGCAGAGAGAGAGAGAGAGGCAGAGAGAGAGAGAGAGGCAGAGAGAGAGAGAGAGAGAGAGAGAGAGAGAGAGAGAGAGAGACAGAGAGAGAGAGAGAGGGAGAGAGAGAGAGAGAGACAGAGACAGAGAGAGAGAGAGAAAGGAAGGCGTGGGGGTCACACCCCCTGTGGCCCACTTCTTTTGACCAGATTCCTCCTAACAACAAATCAGCTACAAATTCATCAGTGGCCTAATCCTTGGATGATTATCCCGTTTCCACGACCCAGCCACCTCACAACACAGGGCAGTGACAGATGCAGGGACAAGCTTCCTTTTTCAATGCTTTGAGTTGAGCGGGGCAGGCGCTGCTTGCACCCTGGCCTCAGCTCTGCCGGCCTCTCCCGCAGATGGGTGCTTGTCCAACCCCTGCTTCCCTGGGGCTGCATGCAACAGCTTCCCGGATGGATCCTGGTCCTGCGGCTCCTGCCCGGTGGGGTTCCTGGGCAATGGAACTCACTGTGAAGACCTGGACGAGGTGGGTACCCCCTCTGTGGGCAACAGGGCACCCTGTGGAGATCAGAGGGCTGTGGCTTATCTCTGATTGTCCCTGTAGTGTGCTGTGGTTGCGGACGTCTGCTTCTCCATCAACAAAGCTTCCCGCTGTGTCAACACCCAGCCTGGCTTCCACTGCATGCCCTGCCCGCCACGCTACAAGGGCACCCAGCCCTTCGCAGTGGGCCTGGAGGCCGCCAGGACAGAAAAACAGGTGAGGTAGGCTAGCCTTTCCTGAATATTGGCACAGGCAAGGAAAAAAAGGTGAACTGAGTCCAGAGAACTGGAGGTGGGGCAGGGAAGAGGGAGGTTAGTAGCACTTTTGGGGAGATCTTGGGAGGCACCTACCTCTCCCAAAACCAGGTTGCCTGAACCCCATCCAGCTGATTCCCGTGACAGCCTCAGAGGAATTCAGATCTGAGTTTTCATGCAGGAATATGTGAGCATTGGCATAACAATTTTCTCCCGTCAGTGAGGTTTTAGTTTATTTTGTGTTGCTATAGCAATTTATAGGTAACTTATAAAGAAGACAGACTTATTTCTATAGTTCTGGAGCTTGGAAGTCCTAGCTGGGTGTGGGGCGATCTGGTGAGGCACCCCCCACCCCGTGTTGTGTCACCCAGGCGGGAGACAGAGGGTGGAGAGATCATGAGAGGTCAAGACTGAGCTCTCAGTCACAGGTCTTGCACAATCAACATGACTCCTTCAGCAGAATGGGGCCCTTGTGACCCCTGGGCCCCAAGTCACCTTGGGGATTACATTTCCACACAGGCTTTGTGGGGGCGTTCAAACCATAGCAAGGAGCACCGCCTGCTAAACTACAGGCTGCTCAGAAGTGGTTCCCACAGCTCAGGGACCACAGCAAACGGCCTCAAGGCCACTTCCCAAAGGAGTAGAACTCTCAGTTTCTGGACTTGCACCTGACTACACTCTCCCCTGCACCTCTGGGGTGACCCCAGTGCCTCATCTCAGTCCATCCTTTGTGGTCCAGTCCGTAACCCATGTGATTTTGGGTCCCCAGGTGTGTGAGCCTGAGAACCCTTGTAAGGACAAGACTCACAGCTGCCACCGGCACGCAGAGTGCATCTACCTGGGCCACTTCAGTGACCCCATGTACAAGTGCGAGTGCCAGACAGGCTATGCGGGTGACGGGCTCATCTGTGGGGAGGACTCCGACCTGGACGGCTGGCCCAACACTAACCTGGTCTGCGCCACCAACGCTACGTACCACTGCATCAAGGTGAGTCCTAAGACCCGGGAGAATTCAGATCGGTGCCGACACAGGCCCACACTTAACCTCCTCGCGTAGTGGAGAGTGCTCTCCGTCATGAGGAATGGGTAGCTTTTGTCACTGTGCTGAAAGACCCAAGCTGGTTAACTTATCAAAGCAGAGATGAACTTTGGTTCACAGTCGGAGGGTTCAGCCCATGGTCCCTTGGCTTCATTAGGCCTATGGTGAGTGTGGTGGATTGAAAATTGATGGTCAACTTAAACGCCAGCTGAACTGAATCAGCGCGGTGCCGAGTGGAGGTGGCCCGCCTGAGGATTTTGGCCAGCATAAAAAGGAGACCTGGAGAGGAAGAGTGTTGTCGTTTGGTGCTGTTGGTTCTCCTGTTGCAGTGGGGTCTCCTGGAGGAGCCTGTTGAGCTTCTTTCCTGATATGAACTTTTTAGCACCACATGGCAGGACCGTGAGGCAGAGGAGGCTGCTCATCTCGTGGCAGCCAGGAAGCAGGGAGAGAGAAAGGAAAGGGCTGGGTCCCCGTGTCCTCTCCAAGAGCTCCCCTAGTGACCTGACTTCCTCCCTCCAGGCTTACCTGCTTACGGCTGCACCTCTCCCTGTGGTGCGAGAGGCTGGGACCAGTATCTGGGTCTGTAGGGGACACTCTGGTCCACACCTTGGCAAGGGCTTGGGCCCCGCATGGGAAGAGTGCATTGGTCTAAACAGTAGGAAACTCCCGTCGTCTAGCTGCCTCCTGCGCCTCACACGTGTTCCCTATTTTAGACGAGCGTATTTTAGAGTCACAGATTTCCCTCAATCATGGGATGAAGTACATGTGGGTCGGCCTAGCCTGGCTTTGGCTCTCATCGTGTAGGCATCTCGCCTGAAAGGTCCCTCCTTTAGCTCTTCTGCACTGCAGCCCCTCACCCAAGCAGTCTTTCTCCCTGCTCGTGGCCAGGACGTGGGGGACCAGGTGCGTCTTAATGTTCACACGCTGAATTCACATGGGTTCCGCACCAAGCCAAGGGCAGTTTAATGGATCTTCACACTGCCGGGTCTGTGCGCTCAGCTTGGGAGCCGTGCAGTGGGGTCGCAGCAGGTGCCTTCCTACCTCCTGAGCTGCCTGTCTGCTTTATGTGAGGAGCTGAAGTACTCGGTGGTTTCAACTTCTGAGCCTGTGTTTCCAAGCAGGTCACACACACCCGCAAGGGCTTCTTTCCTGAGGGCTTGCTGGCTGGTGCAGGAAAGAGCTCGAAGTCTGGCTCTGTGATTCTGGAGGAGGGGCTGGCGCTTCTGCATGGCTCCTCCACTTCCAGGCAGTGACAGTCTCATCCTCCTCCTGGCTGTGCAGTCCCTGCACCCGGGCTCAGCACACAGTGGCTTTATCTCAGCTCACCGGCACTGGTGACAAGAATCCTGGGACAGGTCCTGGAAAGAAAACACAGCCCTGCCCCAGTGGCATGGGCCTGTTTCTCTGCTTCCTGTTGAGGACAGATGTCCCACTTCACATTTATGACACCGCACTTTTGTTTTATTTTACCTTTATATGGGAAGAAGGGGATTTTCTCAATGTTTTAATTATTGTGCCCTCTGTCACTCCAGGACAACTGCCCCCAGCTCCCCAATTCTGGACAGGAAGATTTTGACAAGGACGGAGTGGGCGATGCCTGTGACGAGGATGATGACAACGATGGAGTGAGCGATGAGAAGGTGAGGTGAAGCGGCTCGCGATAGCTGCCCTGGGCTCGGGGCGGGGCCACAGGGAGACAGCTCTGCTCTTCCCTCCCCTCCCCTTCCTTTCTCTTTCTTTTTCTTGCAGTACTAGAGATCAAACCCAGGGCCTTTCTACCGCTCTACATCCCTGGCCTTTTTCTATTTTCTTATTTTGTGACAGAGTCTTGCTAAGTTACTAAGTTGTCCAGGCTGTGTTAGAACTTTGGGTCCTCCTACCTCCCAAAGTGCTGGCATTACAGACGTGAACCGCCATGCCCACCTGAGATTAGCATTCTGCACCGAGTAGTCCTTGCAATGCTATTATCGCAATGTGTTTCTGCACACGAGTGATTCCCGAGTCAGGAGCAGAGACAGTATGGCATTTGCAGGACTATATCAGCTGGAGCATGGGTCCCCTGTGGGGCTTTACAAGAAAACGTGCTCAGTTTGGTTTACTTTTAATGATGTGGAAAAGGCACATTTTTGTCCTTCCTTAAGCTGAGGTGTTAGGAGTTGGCGTTCCCCTTGGCCTTGATGGTTGCCCACAGACGATTTCACGTGTCAGCGCCAGGGTGACACTGGCGAGGGTGGATCACCTTGGTTTTGTTCAGGGCATTTGCACACCTGACCTTCATCCACCCATCCACCCATCCATCCATGCATTCCCCCATTCACCTGACCTCACTGTGAGGCAGAAGGAATATCACCTTCGTCACAGGAAACCTCGCAATTGTAAGCAGAGGGCAGGTGCATAAATAATAAGAAAATGCTTGAGAATTCAGCAGGTGTTGGCCAGGACTGATGGCTTTTGTTTTCTTTGTCTTTGTGCTGACATGTTGAGTACCTAACTTGTAAATTCTAATCCTTTTTATGTGACTTGACAGATATTGCCATGACCTTTCTTAAGTCATCTCTTGTGACTTTAGGACAATTGCCAGCTGTTGTTCAACCCCCGGCAATCTGATTATGACAAGGACGAGGTTGGGGACCGCTGTGACAACTGCCCCTACGTGCACAACCCCGCTCAGATCGATACGGACAGCAATGGCGAGGGAGACGCCTGTTCTGTGGACATAGATGGTGACGGTCAGTGGCCCTCCAGGGCTTTGTCTGAGGACCCAACTCACTGTGGACAGAAGTCCAAGGGCCTGCAGCTCCTGAGCGTGCACAGACTGGGGTCTTGTTACTCGGGGCTGGGCACCAGAGGGGCCCTGAACCCAACTTTATGGGTATATTCTTGAGGGCTGCTTTCTATTCTGAATTTTTGGGAAGGTTCTTCATCCAACTGCCTACAGGAGGTGAAATGCTTCCTTAAGTAGTTCGGTTTGCACAGAGGCCCCTTGCCAGCTCTTCTCTCCAAATGCAGAGACCTGTCGTGCTGTCCAATTCATGCTATTTTTGCAATGCCCCTTCTGTCCAGAACCCCAAGAACCCAGCCTGGTCAAATTGCCTCTGAGAAAGATCTCAGAGGACCTTTTGGGGACCTGGGACATTTCTAGCTTGGTTTCTTTTCTGCATCGCCATTGATAAGCTTCTCCCTCTGGTGGAGTGCGTAATGTGCCATGTGACCTCTGCCACCACTGCAGGCTGACACTGCCCGAGACCTGCTGGCCTCCAGGATGGAGCCCGAAGGTCTGAAGCCATCCCATGCCCACCCCAGGTCATTCTTTCCTCAGGAGTTCAGGGCCTGGGCAAGTCCTGCACAGGCAGCAGCTGCTCCGGCCCTATCTCCTCTTCCACAGATCGAACCATCCTCACATTCCAGCATAATTTCTTTAATTATTATTAAGCAAGCATCTGGCCGTGTGCTGTTTAACACCGCAGGAAAAGCCACCACCCTTCCCTAAACCCAGCCTGTTGCTGCTCTCTTTGAATGCCACAGACGTCTTCAATGAGAGAGACAACTGTCCCTATGTCTATAACACTGACCAGAGAGACACGGATGGTGACGGCGTGGGCGACCACTGTGACAACTGCCCTCTGATGCACAATCCTGATCAGGTGACTGGGTACTTGCGTGTGAGCTCAGCAGCTGTGGAGCGACGCACCTTTGCGATTCCCACCAGCTTGGCCAAGGCAGCACAGCTTTTCAGTGATCTTGGCTGGGAACATTTCCTTATCCCAGTTCTCAGCACAGGTCTGGCATCTCAGTGGCTGTGGGCCAGGTTGCCTCTTGCTAAGGAGGCTGCATCTCCATGTCACTCTCAGTTTCTCCCTGATGGGAGCACAGGCATGCGCCTCACCCCCAGGTCTGCCGCGGAAGAGAGAGGGAGAGCAAACCTACCGCAGGGTTCCCAGGAGGTGTCCTGGCAGCTCTGTGCAGGGACTGCCCTGTGTGCTATTCACTCTCCTGCCAGGAGACCACGCTCTGCCCTAAGTGAGGCGTATCCTGCTGGGGGGGAGCAAAGGCTGGGAAGATCCGAGCTGGGGTCTGGAGTCTGGCCCGGGGCTGGTGTGCGCAGTGGAGTGAGCTTTGCCCAGTGGCCTCCTCTCTGAGGATGTTGGGGGTGGTTGGCCAGCCTGGCCGGGCACATCCTTAGGGAGGGGCTTACCTGTCTTTCCCTTTGGCTCTGTTCCGCAGACGGACCTGGACAACGACCTTGTGGGGGATCAGTGCGACAACAATGAAGACATAGATGATGACGGCCACCAGAACAACCAAGACAACTGTCCCTACATTTCCAATGCCAACCAGGCTGACCATGACAATGACGGCAAGGGCGACGCCTGCGACCCTGATGACGACAATGACGGGGTCCCGGATGACAGGGACAACTGCCGGCTGGTGTTTAACCCTGAGCAGGAGGACTCAGATGGTGGGTGCCCTCGCTCAGCTCCAGCCCTGCAAGGGCCCAGGGTACGGGGGCCCCCACCTGCCCAGCCCCTCAGTCTGTGTGTCACTCACCTGGCCATAGGTGTCGCGAGGTGTCTGTCCGTACATATTGGGATGAAGAAAAATCCACCATCTATACAAGTTTTAGAACTTCAGCAATCTGTTAGAAAATATGGGTGCATTAGGCTGGAGAGGGGTCAGGAAGGACTCTGGGGCAGAGATCACAGACTGGGGCGGTGTGAGTATAAGGAGAAGGACCCTGTGAATGAGTGGTGTCCTCCCTGCCCATCCACGTCTCTGAGCGCTGAGGACCGCTTCTGTGACAGCCGGTGCTGTGTGTGGACAGCCTACAGGCACACTTGCTGTCCGGGCCCCTTAGTGGGTGGGGATGCGGAGTCCTGGGTGCTGAGCCAGCCGGACTCAGAGGCACGGGGAAGTCTGGCTGAGGTCTGATGGGAGAACGCCAAGCTGCGCTGGGCGGGAGGGCTGGGGAGCGGAGCTCCTGCAGAGGCTCTGGGGAAGGCGGGCTTGCAAACAGAAGGGTCTCAGTGTTTCCCAGAAGTCCTTGTATGTGGTCCTGCGCCTCCACACAGTAAGGGAAACGTGATATTGAGCAGAAGGAAATCAATATGAAAAAGTGCTTGGGTAGTCAGGATGTCAAACTCGAAGTTAGATTTGGAATCTTTTCTTTCCTACGAAACAAGTGAACATGCAGGGGCAGGATGACCCACCGGGCTATGAGAGGTCCCACGGTCCACCCTCTGTGAACCGGTGACCTGTGGTGGCCCATCCAGCCACAGCCCCACTGAGGATCAGCCAGAGGGCTCCTGACGGGGGAGAGTCCAGATTCCTCCAGCAAGGGCCAGTTCAGTGTAGGAGTTTTAAATGCCAAATAGACTAAAAGGGGCTGGGGGCTTTCAAGGTGACACAAGCATCCAAGAGTTCAATGGGACACTGTGTGACAGGTCTTTTTCCCGCTCTGAGCTCGGGGCGAGGGTGTCCCTGTGCGGGCCTGGCTGAGTGTATGTCGTGAGCAGACGTGGGATGGCGCGGTGGGCAAAGGCTGCTGGGAGCGCTTGCCATGGGTGCCTGGGAGACTGGAGCATCCGCCTGGGCAGCGCTGCCAGGCCTCAGCTGCTGGCTTCGGGGGCCAAGCGCTCTGGGGCTCACTCTGTGTTGGCAAGTGGCAAGCCACCTGCTTTGTCTCCTGGCTTTTGTTTGTTCTTTGAAAATAGGTGATGGGCGGGGTGATATTTGTAAAGACGACTTTGATAATGACAACGTACCGGATATTGACGACGTGTGCCCTGAAAACAATGCCATCAGTGAGACCGACTTCAGGAACTTCCAGATGGTTCCCTTGGACCCCAAAGGGACCACTCAAATCGATCCCAACTGGGTCATCCGCCACCAAGGCAAGGAGCTGGTACAGACGGCAAACTCGGATCCTGGCATCGCCGTAGGTGAGCCCGTGAGGTCCCAGGAGGTGGCCCTCCGTGACCACGGGTCCTGTGGGACCATGCAGATGGGTCGGGGGCCTTGGCGGTGCTCTGCCCTTCCTTGCATGTGAAACTGTCAGCCCGCGTGACCGCTGCATAGGACCTGGGGAAGCCTGTGTCTGCTCTGAGGAGTCACTCACCTGGCTATTTCTCTGCATGGACTTGGGCTACTGAGTGGTACATCAGACAGTATCTAAGTTGGGTCTAAAGATGTCCTTTAAGTTCCATCCCTCTCTCAGTAGAGACCTAGGTTGGGTGGGAGCAGAGACTCCTATCCTGTGGTCAGGTGCCAGTCTGGGCCCCCCAGGGTCCTGCTGATGTGGTGACCACAGGTCGCTTCCATCCAGGCTTTGACGAGTTCGGGTCTGTGGACTTCAGCGGCACGTTCTACGTGAACACAGACCGCGACGATGACTACGCAGGCTTCGTCTTTGGCTACCAGTCCAGCAGCCGGTTCTACGTGGTGATGTGGAAGCAGGTGACCCAGACCTACTGGGAGGACCAGCCCAGCCGGGCCTATGGCTACTCGGGGGTGTCGCTCAAGGTGGTCAACTCCACGACGGGCACCGGCGAGCACCTGCGGAACGCGCTGTGGCACACGGGGAACACGGAGGGGCAGGTGAGGCTGGTGGCTGCCACCCCCTGGGCGCTGCTCTGAGCCTCAGCTCAGCCCAAAGAGGGCCTTGCTCTGTGGCCAGCGGCTCTCACTAGGCAGCAGCCATTTAAATTATTGCTATGGAGCACCGACTTTATTAAAGGCAGCGTGACCTATGATTTTGTAAACACTCCTGGAAAGTATGTCATGCACATTGCATGTATTTCTACTCTGCTCTAGTGACAAGGAGAGCTGGGTTTCAGAAGTTTAAGCTTTGGCCGCAGTCACGGCTTGAAGGAGCTGGGGGCCTTGACTCTGGACCCTGTGTCTGGGCCGAGGGCGGCTCTCAGAGAGCTGAGCAGCCGGATGACAAGTCACACAGAGCGGTGACAGGTTCAGAGCACAGTGAGCGGGGTCCAGGGCCTCCGTGTGCTGTGCTCATGTGAGCGTGGGTCAGAGGGCCGGGCGGCGGAACGCAGACCCATCCCACAGAGTCGCAGTCAGTCCCCGCCCTGTGTGCGTGCGAGGCCGCGGTGGACACTTGGGCTAAAACGACTCCAGCGTGATGCCTTTTCCCCAGGTGAGGACGCTATGGCACGACCCCAAAAACATCGGCTGGAAAGACTACACCGCCTACAGGTGGCATCTGATCCACAGACCCAAGACGGGGTACATGAGGTGAGGGCGTTCGCTGCCGGCTGTGTTTGTACCGGAGCTGGCTCCGTGGGGGAGTCTGAGCTGTAGTAGAGCAGTTCTGACTTAGACGTCCTTCTCTGGTTCTTGATGCCTTTCCTTTTCCATCTTGCATCTCTGCTATTCATAACTTATTTAAAATTAGAAACTTCTGGGCAGGAGAAGGCACAGTTTGTCTTGTTAAGGGAGCCTGGGAGTGGCAGACCCCTTGTTTCCTGAGGAGCACTGGAGGGTTGTGGTGGAGGCCACGGTGGAGTCACCCGCACTCAGATCCGGACTGTTCCCGATGTGTGGGTGACTGGGTGTGAAGTCACATATGTGAATAAAACTGTCATAAATATCAGGCCAACAGAATTTTGTGGCCTTGGCCTAATGGCATTTGTAATAGATTTTGATTAAAACAAAATTCCAGCAATTGAAAATCTCTTCTTTTCCCTCCCTCCCCTCCCCTCCCCTCCCTTTCTGTCCTTCAAAAAGTTAGTAAGATTCAGTTGCACCAGCTGGGTTTCTTCTCTCTCTCCCTCCTCCACCCTCCCTCCCCCTC
>RJWM01006666.1:0-82913 GCA_004363535.1 Dasyprocta punctata
GGTGTCCTGTGTACTATATAAAGGAGGAGAAGAGGCTTGCTCTTGCTCCTTTTACTTTGGCTGCTTTTGTTGGGTTGCTGCCTTGAAGTGCTGTCCCCGTGCCATGCCACCCTGCCTTGGAGCCAGCTGATTGTGGACTGAAACCTCCAAAAACTGTAAGCTAAATAAACCTTTCCTTCCCTAATTTTGTGTGTCAGGTGTTTTGTCTCAGCAACGAGTAAAAAGTAACCAAGACAAGGGCCTTGATGCTGCTTGTGTCATACAAGACAGACATTACTGGGAAACGCTAGTGGGCCCCTCCTTCCCTTTGGCTTGTGACCCCTTCCCTTGCTGTGCACTTGGAGATGCTCAGGTTGACAGCATGCGTCTTCTTCCCAAGTCTCCCTGGAAACTCGAACAGAGAGATTCCACTGGAGCCTCTGAAAGGTCCGTGACCAAAGGGATGGCTTTCAGAGACTTTTTGTCTAACCCTCCTGCCTTTTTAATTCCACCCAATTCTGATGTGTTCACTTGCAGATAGACAAAGCACAGGAAAGACATTTCCTGGCCTGCCCCTCTCTAGTCTTCGTGGATGGACTCTGACTTCCTTGCTTTGTGCCTCCCCCTCTCTATGAGCCCAGGGCCTTGTCTGTCTTACTGACTGCTGTACTCTCAGGGCCAATCATAGAAAGTACTCAAGAAATGAAATATGTTTTGATAATCACCTCTCTTTGGTTTTGGAATGAACCCCATATATGCTTTCCCTAAACCCATCCTCTGTTTGGTCACATGGTTGTCAGACTAGGAAATATCTGGAAGTGGTAGAGAGGTGACTGTCAAGAAAGTGATACACTGTGTAAGTACTTTGAGAGCTCTGAAGTGCTGCTAATCATGTAAAGTATGATTTGATTTTCTTTAAAACAAATAAAGCACTTGCAGAAAATTGGGAGCTGCCCCTCCAGAAGTCTTTGCCCATCAACTAATTTATTAAGTATATGCTTTGTGTTAGGAACTTTCAGATGCTATTTTACTTAATCTATTATTGTCAAATGTAATTCGTACTGTACTACTAATATCCTGCAAAAATAGACAAGAAGTGACAAAATTGTAAAACAAATAGGTTTGAGAGGAGGATGATAGACTCATGCAAATTGCCAATTAAAGGTGTGGTAGGTTTAGGCATGGCCCAATCCAGGTACTTAAATTAGGCTATCATAATCTCTCTCTCCCTCTCTCTCTCTCTCTGTCTCTCTCTGACACTGGCTGCATAAGTCATTCGTAATAGGAGTTTTATGACATTTAAATGTGTGGTTGCCAACACTCAGGACAGTACCAATCAGATTTATCAGTAATCTCTAGTAACAGGTAGGGTTTATTGCAGTGACTGGCCCAGTATTAGTAACTCTTGAAGAACTCCATCATAGGTTAACATAAAGTCATGAAAAAATTTAAGTTTATGGAACTGAAATTCATTTGTACCTAACAGCCAAAGAGAAAACTTGAATTTCTATACAAATGTGCAATCCATTGCCCTTCACGCTTATATAAAGTGAAGTGGATGTAATGTTGAGTGGGGGAAGGCCAAAGCATGAACAATTCTCAGTATTTCAAAATGCCTAAAACAAACCACATTAATTTGTGTTACTACTTTATACATTAACTACAATGTTAAATAATCTGTGTTTCGAACTGAAATTATCTCCTTTCTGCTGATTAGAAGTTTCAATTGATATTTTGTGTATCTTCCATCAGTTAAAAAAAATTGGACAATGAGTTAAGTACTAGTGAAAGCCATCATACTTTTTGGATCAAATTCTTTCAAAACATTGGACCGTTAGGGAAAATGCAAGAAAAGAAGTGCTCTTCATGCTAAGAAGACTCAATGTAAGAACTATTGTCCCTTGGTATCCATTGGGAACTGATTCTAAGACCTCCCATGTGTATCAAAATCTACCAATGCTCCTCTCTAGTACACAATGGCACAGTATTTGCATCTAACCTATGCACACCTTCTCACATACTTTAAATCATCTTTTGATCACATTATAACCAATCCATGAAAATGGCTATTGTAGGATATTGTTTAAGGAATAATGACAAGAAAGAAGCCCGCACATAGATAATTTTATATCAGGCATATTAGATACAGACACTTTTTTTTAAAGCTAGATTTGAGGTTGGTTGACTCCATGGTTGAGATTCACAGGTCCCAAGGGTGCTCTCTCACTTGACTTCTTGTTCAGCAGCTGAGCCTAGAGAGGTTCCTTCCTTTTCCCAGCTCAAGGCCAGGGGAGACCAGGGCCCTACAGCCCACAAGCAGAGAAGAAGCTGTCATACTGTCTCCATCACTACTTTTTAGTTCCCTGGGGATCATCTACTGAATAACTTTGAATTAGCATCTTCTGACTTATTCCCAGATAGCATTTTTTCAACTGTCTGTACCACTGCTTATTATGTCTTCTTTTTTCTTACTCTGCTGAGGAATAACTACCACGGACTATTGATGAGGAATGAGTATTTAGCTGATTGTGCCAATCTGTAGCCTCATCACAGAGTCACAGCTCTGGGCACAACCGTCCACTGACAGAAATGGGAATGGAAATGAATTGTGGCTTTCCCCGTCCCGAAGCCCTAGGGAATTGGATTGAGGTTACAAATGTGACCTTGGGCAAAAAGGCATCTTCAAATCCAGCAAAAGCCTCCTGGTTTGTGAGGTTGGCAGGGTCTTGGGAGAGCTGGTCCTGCCGACGCACAGTATGACCTTACTGGGATCTCACAGAGGCGACTCCCAGTGGGGCACAGAGGAGCATGCTGGAGACAAAAGAGGAGTAGACTCTCAGGATGCTGATGATCCAGAGGATGATAGGAAGGGAAGGGCGATGTCTGTGAATGATAAGCCCCAGGTGTGTGTTTGCACTTTCCTTACTGGAACATCATGCAAATCAGTGGAAACTTCCTGGCAAAATACCTTGACTTGCAGCAGCTGCAAGGTCATACTAAGGGGATGATTAGGAGCAGAGGTTTGTTCACACTCTGTTCCTCTCAACCCTGCAGGCAACTTTCCATCTGACTTTGGAGGAATGCAATTTGTGAATGGAGGAAAGCAAGAAAGGTGCAGACATCAGCACATCAGTGAAACAACACAGAGACCACTGAACCTTGCGAAAGCTGCCTCCTGAGGCCTTCGGGCAGCACTCACCAGCTTGGCTCAGGTCAAGGCACTGGGGAGCACTTGGAGCTCAAGAAGTACCACACCTATGTCCAGGCCAGCAATGCCACTGTGTTATTGGCATTCTTGCAATAATTCATAAAGATATTGATTTACTTGATAAACACTAAGTGGCAGTTGGATGCAGGAAACTATACTAGATCCTTACAGAAGTGATAGTGAGAAACGCCCAGGCCCTGTCCTCAGCAGGTTTCAAGTCAGATGGAGGGATACAAACACAGAAACACAAAATCGCACAGTGCGATGACTCAGTGTGGGAGTCTGTCCTCCAGCCTCCAGTGATAAAGACGGATGACTGCCATAAGGCTGAGAGGCAGAGGAGAGGGAGAAAGAAATAGCTAGGAGCAAAATACCTTGGCGAGAAACCCTCAGGTCTGTGCAAGTGTCAGCCTAGGGGGATGGGGTAGACTCCAGGACTCCTTCCAACTCGGAGATAATGTGATTCTACTTAAACTCACTGAACTTTGGGTGTTTCTCTTGTAAATGGGAATGACAGTATTGCCTTCTGCAGACAGCCGTAGTGTTTACTGCTATCCTATCTGCAAATTTTTGGGCACATTTAAAGGTTAAAAATGGTAGCCACTATAGTTATTAATACTGTTGAATAAGGAATTGGAGGATTTGAAGAACCATTTATTGCTTTAAAGAAGAAAATGACCTAGGAAATGGTGTTATTGGGATTCTTTCTGTACACTATAGCAAGGCATTGAGGGAATTAAACATACAGCAGAAATCATGGCAGAGAGGGGACTCTATGTGGGGACAACAGTGTGATACAATCCTAGGGAATTCAATCACTGAACTGCTACTTGTGGTACAAATTACATATCTTTTTAATTCTCACAGCAGCTATCCAAGCTTAGGATCCTTTACCTATTTCACAAGTGAAGAAATGGAGGCTCCTAGAAGTCAGTGAGTTGCTGAAGAGTAGACAGGGAAGGAGTAAGTGGGAAGTTCTGTCTCAAATTTCCAGGAGATTGCTGGGGTCTGGGGATTCTGTTTTCAACTCATCTGAACTGTTTCGTGCAGGAAAGCGTAGCACCGTTGGGAGAAGGGCAGATGGGGACCAGTCAGCCTGTTTGGAGCATAGTAAAGGTGCAATCTGTTGAGCTCATTTGTTGTCAGCTTGAGAAGTTCAGCAAAATGTGATTTCAAATGAAGAGCTGCTGGAAGTGGTGAGGAGGTCACTGTGAGGGGCTGAGTGGGGTACAGGCATGGAGACAGACTTCGCATGTTCAAATCTCAACTATTCCACTTGCTAGAGGTGCAATGCTGAAGAGAACAAGTGGAATGGAAAAGAAAGGTTGAGACAAACAACACAGAGTAAAATCACATTGTATTTATCTTCCCTGATTCCGTGGAAGAAGGGGCAGTGGACCCTTCAACACCAGAGCACTAGTGCTAGGAAATGTGACTTAGCAAATCCTATCATTTGGACAAACAGAGGGGAAAGAGAACAAAGAACTTTGGGAAGCTTGATTGATAACACTTTGTTAAGACTGGAAGAGGAGAACAAGGGTAAATAATGCCACCACTTTGATGATATAGCCTTAACACAAAGGTAAACAAAGCAAGTCAGTGGGTTATCTTGAGTTGCAATGATCTTCCACAGAGTACCACCCACATATACATAACCAAAATTCAGACACAAAATCTAAAAGATGCTGTCCAGTGGCAGAGATTGTGCTGTCTTTGAATACAAAGGCTGGATTTCACAACACAGCATCTACAATCAGTTCATGAAGGTATCTTCTGAAGTATTTACACTAAGAACTTAAGTTTTCCTGAATAAATGGGACAATGCTATCCGCTCTATCACTGGTTCAAAAGCTGCATTAACATAGAGTTTGGTAAGACATTCCACAACTTGTAATGGGATACATAGAATGGAAATTGTCAATATTATAACAATAGCAGCACAAACAACAAGGTAACTGCATCTCTTAGGTTCTTTTTTTTTATTACCTGGTCATTAACTACATACAGAAGGCAGAAATAATAGCTGGCATGACTGTGATCTCTTTCTCCTAAGCAAAGAGCAGAAGAAAGTTGATTTCTGGGAATCTAGAGTAGCAATTCTCAGAGCATGGCCTGGAACCTGCAGCTTCCACACCACACCACATGGGCATTTATTAAAAGTGCAAATTTAGGAACATACCCATGAGCTACTGAATCAGAAACTTGGAGGGGAGTTGGAAACATCATCTATTCTAACAAGTTTGGTAACCAGTGACCTCAAAGGATGTGATCATCTTGCAAAAGACAGGACCAAAATACTGTGCATGATAAAAAAATATTCCCAGGATAGAAGAAAATGATACTTTGCAGATGAGCTCAAATGAAGTGATCCAAAGCCCTGGAAAGTCTGCATCTAATCAGTATGAACTAAAAAAAGGTCATAAAATAATTTCATGTTATCTCTGTCTAATAAGCCAGTAGTAACCTCCCCTTTCCAAATTAATGTCCACTCAGCACCTGAGAGTATAACCTTATTCAGAAATAGGGTCTTTGTAGATGTTGTCAAGTGAAAATGAGGTGATACTGGAATAGACTGGACAGTAAACTCAATGACTGGTGTTCTTAATGTGGAGAGAAATTTGGAGACATGAAGAGACAAGGAGGGAAGTCCGGTACAGATGGAGTCAGAGACACGTGACGCTATATGAGCTGAGAAGCACCAAGGATCTCTAGCTACCACCAGGTCTAGGAGAGAGGCACACAGAGATTTGCCTCCAGATCTCTCAGAAGCGACCAACGCTGCTGACAACATTGATTTAAGACTTTTGGCTATCTGAACTATAGTACAATAAATGTTGTATTAAGCCACATAGTAGTTTGAGGAAACTAAGACATTCCTCCTTTAAAATCAAACATTTCTCAATATTCAATATTGAAAACCACTCCAGTATCTCTCAATTTCTCATGACTCAGTATTTCTCCCCTTTAAGTATCCACTCTTTCCTTAAGTCGTATCATCCATCATTGTGGCTCATGTGTGTAGTTTCAGTTCGGATGTCCTTCCCTGAGGGTTTAGGTGTTCAGATCAAGACAACTGAATGTACCCTGGAAAGATGGTGTAAAATAATGGGCAAGCTTTGGGATGGATGCATAGCTAGCATAGTTTTGGAAAAAGTGATTTAACCCTTCAGACCCCAGTTCCTTTCTCTGTGAAATGGAGGGAGTCAGTGTGTGTTAAGCACATAGCAGGTGCCTGGAACATGATGAAGTGTGCAAATATTACTGTCTATGCTAAAACCTACTTTAGTAATCCTCAGTGATTATTTTAACTGTACTTGGCTATCTCTAACTCACCAGCTTTCCCCCCGACACCCATCATCTGCGGTGCTTCTCCTGGCAGCGCTAGCCTGTCTCTGACACTGCCATTTCCTTCACTTGAGTCCATCACCAGGTCCTGTGGTTTACACATCCTGCAAATACATTGCAAATCCACCCCCTTCTCTTCATCTCTGAAACTTTCCTTAAGTTCTCCTGTTTGTCATTTGGATGACAGCACAGGCGTCTTAGCTGGTTTCCCCAACTTACCCCAGACCCGCTTAAATTCCCCCTTAACAGTGCAGTCAAATGAGTCTTACAGAGAAAGGTGCAAATGAATGAATGGAGTCAGTTTTCTGCAACCCTCTGAAGAGACCACTGAACACAAGGGAAGAAACAGCCTTTCCTCCCTGTTACAGTCTATCATCTGGTAGTCAGGCTCAGCAGGCCCCAGGTAGGTGTTTGTGGAATGAGTAAACAAAGCAAAGAACATTGAGAATGATGATGAGGGGCTCGGCTCAGTCTTTGTGATTTCTTGTCACATCATCTCTTCCTTGGTTTCCACACTGCCACTAATAGGAAGAAGAAGAGTGTGTCCTAGTGTTCCGGGGGCTCCAGAGGAGACCCCACACTCTACCTTCTACCATTCACAGCTTTACCACCAATGTCTTGGAGAAGATTGTGCCCACTTCCGTCAGACACTGTGAGTCCAGGGTAAGATCATCCTCTCTCCCCCAGTTATTCTCCCCAGTACACACCTTTATAAACCCAGCTGATCTCATCTTCACCTCTTTCTAATTCTCAGACCATCTCACTGAGGCTTTTGCAACCCTACATTAGGCACGGGGAAGCTCCCGCAGCCCACAGACCCTGCATCCCCTCTTTACAGCATTTCACTCTAACTGAAATGGGAACCGTGCGTCTCCATGAAGCCCTTTTAGTGTGTAGGGCTTTTTCTTTTTTGTTTCTCTCCAACATTAGCCTGCAAATAGGACGTGAGTCCTTGTTTCATTGCAGCCTCCAGTCTCTGCTTCCTCCTTCATCAGTGGGAACCCGACTTGGGTTTAACGTCATCTATTGATTTCATCAGTTAGCCTCCTTACCCCAGGCGTCTGCAGATCGCGATTCATCCTCCCAAGCCTTATTCTTTTCAGATTTTAACATCTGATCTTTTCTTTTAATCTTAATTACCGTTCATATAATAAATTAGCAATTTCACAGTTAGCGAAGGCCACCCTTTCAGTAACTTCCTAGTTTCTTAGCTCTTTTACTCCTTTTCTGTGCTCTTCAGAATGTGGCTTTTAAGTGATTGGTGTCCTCTGTGCTCTCAGTTTCAGGTATCCCAATTGTTCACCTTTGCGTTCTGCCTTTTAATTTACTAGGGTCTTGATTCTGCCAAGATTTGCTGGCACAGTGATTTAAAATCTCACCATCTTATTTCCTGTTTAACAGGGGAAACGAGCGGAAACAGAAGACAATTTTCATAACACTGCTTGTACCTTGTGTGTATCTGCATGCAATAGTCACCTTTCTCCCAGTCAGTACAAACAGACAACCCATATTGCGTCCAAGGCCAATCTCTGCACATTTGCACATCCCCTCTTGCCTACTCAAGGATGTTGCTTCAGAGAGCAACTTTGACTCCTACATGAGTGCTTTTATTAGGAAATGAAGGAAATGTGTAATTCCTCCTATCGTCAAGGCTCCTTCCCTAGCTGCCAAATTTCTCCCCTGCTGCTGCCACAATTCCACAGTAAAATGCTCCCACATAGATGATTTTCTTATTGTCTTTATGTTTATTTCTTCTTCTGTATGGAACCCATCTCATTCTTCTTAAAAAGAGCGTCTCCTGATACCATCTCCAAGGCAGGCATACTGAAAACCATGTTCCTAATATTAGTTGACCTATTGACAGAAATTGACCAAATGACCACTTCATTCTGCATGACAAAGACTTTCTCATGTCTCCTGGCAAACCACCCTCACGGTTTTCCCTGGCTGCCTCATCTCAGTCATTTTCCCTCTTTGTTCCCAGCTCCCTCATCACTAAAGCCTAGCACACAGCATTTGGTTTGTAAGCACTGCTCCCCTCTATTCTTACTCCATCATGGACTTGTGGGATAATGTCCTCTCTATGATGATGGCTCCCAAATTTATATGCCAAGTCTGTGCCTCCCCTGAAAATGAAACATCATAAAATGATGTCTCACTTCTAGTTGAACATTTCCATCTGAGTGTCCAAAAGGTTTTACCCAAAGGATCCTCTCCCCGTCTGTAAGGGGTAATTTCATCTTTCTTCTACACCAAAATATCCTAACTCTTCCTTGGTCACACCCCACATCCAATTCGTTGGTGAATCTTCTTGTTCAGGATCCGTTCACTTCTCTAGCATTCCCACTGTGATGCCAGTGAGTAACATTGTTTATCTGGTTTATTTGAGTAGTGTGGTGTCCCCGATTCTGCCTTTAGCTCACTTATAGTCTACTTCTAACATAGTAGCAACAAAAAGTTTTAATATGGATATCCTATAATTCTGCACCCAAATTAAACTCTCTGATAGCTTTTTATTGGACTCCTGATGAAAGCGTGAATTGTTGGAGTGGCATGCGAAGCCCTTGCACATCCACCTCACACTCTCTCTGACCTCCCCGTGTGCCTCTGTCACGTCGGCCTCCTTGGCTATCCCGGCAAAGAACTCACGACTCTTGCTCTAGATCTATGCACTTAATGCTTCCTCTGCTCAGAACACACTTCTTCTGTCTGTCTGTTGCTTTCTTCAGGTCACTGTTTAAATGTCACTGTCTCTGAGATGGCTTCCTTCATCGTATTTTAAATTGCGTGCCTGTTCCGAGAAGGTCTTTCATCTCTTTTCTTACCTGCTGTTATGGTTTAAATGTACTCCACAAAGTTCATGTGTTGGAAGGTTAACTCCCAGTGCAGCGGTGTTGAAAGACAAGACCCTGAAGGGTTGGTAAGGTCATAAGGGCAGAGCTCAGTGAATTAGCATTGCTATCACAGCATCACAGGAGTGAGGGATTTATCCTGAGAGTACCTTCATTATAAAAGTATGTTATGCCTCCTGTTGCTCATTCCCTTTTTTGCTATTCTGCCTTCTACCTGGGATGATGCAACATGAATCCCTTTGCCAGGTACAGACCCCTTGACCTTGGACTTCCCAGCTTTCAGAATTGTAAGGAATAAATCTCTGTTTCTTTTTAAAAAATTACCTAAACTCACTTGGTCTATTTTAATAGCACAAAGAGGAAAAAGACATCTTCACTTATTTCCAAGGTTTTTTTTTCCCACCATCTATAGTTTGATCTGCTTTTTAAAAACATTTTGTGTTCTCCCATTTGCAGGTCAGCACCATCAGGGCGAGACTTTTGTCCACCGTGGCCCCTGTACCCTCAATGTTTTGAAAAGTTCATGGCCCGTGGTGCTTACTGACAGAGTGAGTTACACAGTATGTTTTGCTCAGTGGTAGACTGAAACATAAATGGGAAGAGAGAGAAAATCTCATTCAAGACAAGAGCAACTGTCTTACTCCTACCACTCACCTGTATCCTGCTTCTGCCTTAGCCGCTCACGGCTCCCTCCCCTGTCCGAGGACTGACCAGCAGTCTGAGAGAGAAGTGGTGCTACGCTGCTGTCATCTTATCCCTTTCTGTGTCTCATTTATACTGCATTCTCCATTTGAACTTTGGTTAGAGGTTTGTGTTATTTTGTCTCAAAATATTCAGTCATTTTAATACATAACCTGTGATTTTAGTCTGCCAGAGAGTGACCATCTGCCCATTGTGGATTTCTTCTCCTTTTTGCTTTTTTATCCCCTTTCTTTACATGTGTGTGGCAAAACTGGCACTTGGTGAATCATCATTCTGTCATTAGAATTTAGATGATGCAGAGAAAAAGAGAAAGTAAAGCAGTTCCACGGCCATTTCACCACGGTCTCACCCATCTCATCACTCTGTTTCCTGGAGTCTTTGTCACTGGGCACAACGAATCTCTTCATAAGTTTATGAGAAAATAAACTTTAAAGAGTTTTTTAATTGTCATAGGAAATTAAAACCTGTACCTACATTGAAAAGATAGCACCATGAATTCCTCCCTGTGTAGCCAGGAATTTCTAGAGCTCTAACTTTTCCTTCTGTCCCTATAAAATCAATGAATGCTTCTTTGTCTTCTGTGAAGAGAATCAGTTTAGAAACAGTTTTTCCATTGCTTCTTATACAAAACTGTGAAAACACAAGGTTTTGATGTGCTGAGACCTGATTTGTCTTCACAGACAGGAAAATAAACCCAAAATGTCCTATCCTCCCATAAAGGAAGACATTGCTGTCTGTTCATCAAGTTGACTGTAGAAGAAGACTGTAGCGAGAGTACTGAACCTGATGCATGTAGGAGAGGAATGAGATAAGCCCTAAAGCCACGAGGCTCTTCAGGAGGAACTTGGGGATCACACTTGGGAAGTGATGGGGAACCATCAGACTGCTTGAGTTCCAGCTTGTCCTTTGTCGTAGACTGTCAAGTCAAAAGCCAGAAGAACCTAATCTGATTTAGAAGACTCTGAGAACATCAGAACCTGGTTCTGAACAAAAGACTTGTGAGTCTGTAAGTCCCCAGAGAGGCCCCACAGTCAGCAGGAAATTAAGCTTGGCTGTAGAGAGGTGCAGCGGGGAAGTCAGGGGTGGCTGACCCACCTCTTCTGTACCCACCGCCTGGTCCTGGGAGAGCCGTGGTGCTGTATTGCCACTGGCCCCCAGAAGACATGAAAATTCCAAGACAGAGGAGGCTTGCAGCTGAGATGAAATGAGGGCTCTGCGAAACGTGAACCTGAGGACTGGAGCCCACAGCTATGCCTGAGGCCCTTGGCAGAGGATGCCAGTACAATAGCTGCGACTCAGTGAGAGCACCCACAGGCCCAGGGAGCCTGCAGAAGAAGACAGTGTGGGTTCTGGGTGCTACCCTGACACTTTAAAGCTACACCATCTTCTTTTTGCAACTTATATATCCTGTGGGGGTACAGAAGGAGGGGGTAGGACACACCCAGAAAAATAAGCACATATCCCCATTTTTTACCTGAAAAAGAATGCTTTACACCACAGGCTTATGGAAGAGCATGCAAACTATTCAAACACGAATCTTGGGGTATACATATTTTTGTGCCCCATGCAGTTATCACAAAACCTGACATTTAAGAATATCTCAGTAGATGACCTTTGATTGACTAAATATGAGCATCCCCATTTATAGCTGCTGAGTAGCAGGACAGGACTGAGTTTACTGAGAAAATGATAAAGAGAAAAAGAGGGACACTCATTACTTGGTTCCAAAATATACTGCACAACTACAGGTATGAGAGTTGTATTCTAAATCACTCACTGTGAATGAGAAACCAAATTGAATTTATTGAAATAATAATAAGGTGGAATTAGAAAAGGAAAAACTGGTAGAGGAGGGACAAAGTGATTTTTGTTGTACTGTATTAATTAAAGCAGAATGCATAGTTGCTTATAAAGATATTGAACTCCACACTTGTGAGATAGCCTTCAAAGTATGTAGTTGACTTCAGGTATCACATAAGGAAGGAGTATTGGCAACCTGTGTACCTAAAGTAAAGTGATTTTATATTGATCTCATCAGAGGAGCAGTTGAATAGTTACATCTGGAAAAGAATAAAGAATTAATGAAGATATTGGTAAATGGCTTGGTCATAAAACAGTTGTCACATAGAAGAACACATAGATCAGTTCTAGTCTGCCCCATGGATCAGAAAAAAGGGCAGAGAAAATGTACTAGTCAGCTGTCCCATGGCTGAGACAAAATACCTAGCACCCACAATTTATAGGAAAAGTTTAACTGGGCTCAGAGTTTCAGATGATTCAGTCCATGGTTAGCTGATTTCAAAGCAAAAACATCACGTTGGAAGGGCATGCTGGAGAAAAGATGCTTAGCTCATGGTGGCCAAGAAGCAGAGCAGGAGAACAGTGCCAGAGAGAAGAACCTGGAGACAATACCTAAGCTTCCAGGCCGCACTTACATGTCCCACTTGCCCATACCCAGAAATATACTCTACAAACCTTCTGAGCTGATTTCAGAATCAATTAAATTGACAATGCATTCTAATAGCCACACCCTACCCCTTGTAAATGGCATGCCCAAACACAACTCCTTAAACCATACCTAGTCTCCAAATAAACACACTAATAAATTCATGATTCCATCTAACATGATACAGCTATTTTGCCTACAACAAAAATGTGATAATCTATTTCCCAAAGTGTGAACAGTTCCAGCACTTTCCAAAAGTCCAAGTGCAAGTTGCTTCTGAACCTCAAGGCAAATTCTTAGTTGTGGACCTCTAGAAAGATAGTTACATAATCCCAAGGTACAACGGCACAGGGTAAGCAGTCCCATCCCAAAAGGGAGGCATAGGGATGTAGATCATAATAAGACCTCAAAACTGAAACTGGGCAAGGTGGGCCTTAAATCTTGCAGCTTTGTATCCAGCTTGCAGCTTACATGGTAGGAAGATGTGAGCTCCAGAGGGCTTGGGAAGCCCCACCTCTGTGTCTTGTGGGTTTCAGCCCACATGGTTAGTTCTGCTCATGGTCTGCAGCTTTTCTTGTTCCTAACATCTCTGACTTCCTTTAGTCTCCACCACATTTTTTCCTTCACTCCTATAGCTTCACACACTGTCCTCTCAGAGACCATCTTCTTGGCCTCCCAAATCTTCCTTTGAAATTTGAGTGAAAGCCTCCCTGACCCTATAACTCTTACACATTGCATTCTAGCAGAAACACACACACATGGGTGTTGTCAAGTTCTTACAGCAGCACAAGAAGTAGTCAAACTCCTTTGGACCATCGCTGTGGTGACCTGTGAGTCCTTGAAAGTGCTGAGCATGGTGAAATTCATCCCATTAAAACAGTTCTGTAGGCTGGTCTTCTTGAGCAGGTGGTCCAAGGGGTCTCTTGAGCGGGGTCTTGTAAATTCCTGAGAAGCCTTCAAGGCATTTTTTGTCTTGTTCCTGTACAAAGTATCTGGTTTCCTTTTAGTGATGCCAGTATTTTCAGCAATAATGCCTCCTTTGTCCTTAACTTTACACATGGTTCCTTCTGGACCCAAATTTAAATTTTTCAAAATTTTCTGCTCTGTCTTCTACCCCAGTTTCTCACATATGAATCTGGCTAAAACTAACCAGCAGTACTGCTGCCTTGACATTTCTTTCACTGAATTAATTAATCCATTGCCCTTATTATTAGCCTCCTGCAAAATCTCAGGATGTGATTAAAATGTAGAAAAATTATCTATCAAACCATAACATGCCCTAATCTAGGTGTCAACTGAGTCCTTATTTCCAGTTTAAACCTCCTGAGCCTGGCTTTTACTATCTACAATCCTATTGGCATTCTGGTCCTTTGAATTCTGACCAGAATTAGATATTGTTTACAGCAATCTAGGGCATCTTTATTATACATATTCACACCTTTCCAAACTCCTTCCACAAGCCAGTTTCAAAGACTTCTAAACCACACTGTCAAGTATAATCAAAGTGACAAACTCATTTATCCAGTACTAATTTTCTGTATTAGTTAACTTGCTCACTGATGAAACACAGTATCTAACTCTCACAAGTTAAAGGAGAAGATACTTAATTTATCTTGTAGTCTCAAAGGATTCAGTTCAGAGTAGGCTGGGTCTGAGGCAGAAACATCATATTGGGAGCATGAGGTGAAACAAAGATTCTTAGCAGCAGTCAAAAGGCAGGGTAGGAGAAACCTGTGCTTATTAACTGAGAGAGAGAGAAAGAGACTTTTAGATCAGAGTGCAGCTTCTCCTACAGATCTGCTTTTCCAGAGAGGTACTGGGGTGCACCGAAGGGCACAGTAGTGAAAGCATGACACCCAGCATAGAAAAACTGAGCTCCTGTATCCCCCATGTTAATGTATCTTTGCAATATGCTTTTTAGCCCCTTCACCAAGAGACAGGTCCTATCTCCTTACCTCTGAAATTTGGTCATGTCACTTTCTTCAGCCTACATAATGTCATACACATGGTTCTATGTTGGTTTGCGCCTAACTTTACGAGGCCTTATGTGTTTTTTCTTATTTTCTTGGAATCACACACTTACTTGAAGACAAGACCAGACTGGCCTCCTGCAGAATGAGAGACCAGCTAAAGCAGATCATACTTGTTTTAACTGGAGATATCACAGGTTCAGTTGCCAGTTGATACCCAAATGTGTAAGTGCAAACACAATCCACAGATCTGGCTATCCACCATGGCTGAGCCCAGATGGATGAGGAAGCCCAGCTGAGAACAGAAATCCAGAGAATAGCACATGCCCATCTGTAGACTCACACGGAATATAATGCTCACTGCTTTAAGCATGAAGTTTTGTCAAGGCTTTTGACACAGATATACTATTTAATATACCATAGGCATGGGGAAACCTGCATCTCAGCATCATGTGAACTTTACAAGCCTCTTTATACTCTCTTAGTTGAGCCACTGTATCTCTAAAAGTATGTCATTAAACATAGGACTTGTTGCCCTTCTTGGAAGTATGGATTGTAATAATTTATATCAAGTAATTTTCATTGTGCTCAGCACAGAGGTAACGCTCAACAAAATTTTCCACTACTAGTATTTGTATGAGATGAAAAAAGACATCACCAGAAAATAAAGTCATCACAGGGGAATAAATTACATACGATATATTGCCTTAGTAACTTTCTTATTGCTGGAATGAAATACCTGATACCTAAAGTTAAAGGGTGAAAGGTTTATTTTAGCTCACAGTTTGGAGAGATTTCAGTCTGTTTGGCAGGCTCCACAGAGGGTGGCATGGCAGAGGGGTATCACAGAGGAGAAATGGTCCATGCTAGGCAGACAGGAAGCAGCAAGCCTGTATTCCCTCTCTCCCTTAACATCCGTCTAGGCTGTACAACCACCACCAGCAGGGAGGCTTTCATTATCCACACCCAGAATTATGATAAACCCATCTGATGATCACACAGACTTAACCCCAGCATCATACACCCTAGATTCAGCCACCTCTGAGAAGCCCCACCAACGTGTGCAGGAGGAGTTGAGGGGACATTTAGATGCAAGCCATAACACATGCTTTCTTTCATACATCAAATAGGTGGTACAGTTTTTTTTTATCTTCTTAGATTGATGCATTTATTTTGAGAGAAATCACTTTCTTCACATTTCTGTGTACCAGGCACATGTCCAAGTCAAAACAAAGAACTTTTAGATAATGACACCCACTCACCTACTTCTTCATGGTCACATACACTCTTTATTTTTATTTTATAGGTTCTCTTGTGAAGGCTTTCTCTCTGCCTTGATGATGGCAGGTGTCAAAATTAAAAACTAGTTAGGAGAAAGAAAGGATATGCTTTTGAGCTTTACCCAACCTGATGAAGAATAGAATGGCAAAAGAAGTTCTTTTATATGAATACATGTAATAAGAGCTGATGTCATATCTTACATGAAAATAACTTTTAGAAAAAGACCCTCCCCAGAAAACTTTGCTATTGTATCCCTTCATACATTTCAAAATCTGAAATAGAAACTTAAAATATCTTTTTCAGTAAGGGTCAATATGTCATGAGATAAATAAGAAACAATTTGACTTAGCAATAAGAGACTGTAAGGTCTAAATGTGGATTCTTCAGTTCAATCATTCATTTTATTCTGAAATCCTCAAATCCCTTCTTCCATTCATGAGTGAATGCTTCTAGTATTGAAAATCATACTACCCATTTCAGTGTTTCTGAATTGGGACATAAGAATTAAAACACATTGAGTTATTAAGTATGGAGAAATGGTACATGGAAGGAAATAGATGTACAGCTTTTGTAGAGTTGATGCTTCAGATAATGAGAGTTCAGTACTACAGAGAACTCTAGAAACCAACATTCTTAGCACGAGTTTCTTAAAATGATCTAACTTGGGGTATGGGGAAGCTGTGGCATTTATCCACAAGATTGTACAATTACAGGTTGATTTTGCTACTGAGAGGAGTTAATTCTCAAGAAAATGACATGGGATCTTTGCCTATCTGCATAGCACTAACAGAAAAAGCTTTGGCTCATGGGAAAGGAGCAGAGAGGTGGCAGACACTGGGTTCATGTTCACAGATGTGATAAATCCTGAGGAGGGATGAGCAGGGCTTCAGTAAGCATGCTTTTAACCGTAGACACGAGCTCTTTACTGTGGAAGGCATCTTTCAATGTTTGCTGTCCAAGCATCTGTGTCCTTTGCTAACTTTCTTTAGAGACCTCACTCTCTCTTCACTTAGTCTATGTAATTTGGTAGTAATGAATTCAATCTCCTCCTAGTGTGGGAGCCAGCACATTACCTAATTCTGGCCAATGGTTATAGAGCATCGTATGCTTATGGCGATGGCTTTAGAGGTGATTGCATGACCGAAGCCTATTCACTCAGAAGCAATCCTGGGATCTATCTAGAACAACGAGGAAAGGGCAAATATTTCCTCTGCTAGGGTTGTTCAATTGAAAAGCTCTGGGTCTAGATATTGTTTGGGTCATCTTTTTTTCACTTCTTTTTGCTTTTTAAACATCTTTTTATGTGGCTTCAGATTTACCAATTCATTGGGTTTCGGTCTGGTATTTTCATACACAAAAATACACATATTGTGATCCCGTCACTCCCCCGCTATCCTCCCTTACTCTCTCATGCCTTCTCACTCCACTCTTCACCCTCCAAAGACGTTCATCTTTGTCAAACTCTGAGAAGGCAACTGACCAAAGACACAACCTACTTTTGCCAACAGAGCATCTTTATCCAGTTAATGTCCTTTGAGTTAGGACTTTGATCACCTTGATTTAAGTCTTGCCAAATACACTTAAGTCTCCAGCTACCTGCCTTGTAATTTCTTCTCATTTGACCTAGAACTACTCAATAGGGACATGCAAGTAAAATTTCATCTTACTTCCAGATGTCACCACATTAAGGAGAAGAAAAGAATTACATGTTTCAGGCAGTTTGTGCTTGTGCAGGGTTTAAAGTGTTTCTCCAGACTGAAAGGTATGTGAATGAATTATAAGCATCACTGGTCATCAGGGAAAGGGAATAGGAACTACAATGAGTTATATCACACACTTTTCAGGATGACAGCAAGCACAAGCAAGAATTAGAATACTTACACGCTGTACATGGGACTGCAAAATGGTGCTGCTACTATGGGAGTTTCTCAGAAAACTGAAAATCAGACAATCATGTGATCCAGTAAACCCAATTCTACATATTTATCTGAAAGAACTAAAGTCAAGACTCTAAAGAATATTAACACTCCCATGATGTTGCAACACCACTCTCACAAGTCAGTATATAGAAATGAGCTAAGTGTCCATCTGCTTGATAAATGGAAAAGAATGGAATACTATACAACATAGAAAACTAGGGAAATTCTGCAAAATGTGACAACCTTGACAAGCTTCGAGAGTCTTATGCTAAGTGAAATAAGTTAATAATAGAATGATAAATAATATGTTGCTCCACTTATAATAATATCAAAAATAGTCAAATTTATAAAATTAAAGACTGGGATGGTATTTGCTAGGGATTGAGAGAGGAAGGAGGAAATGGGCACTCATCAATGATTACAAAACTATTGCTAATTAAATAAATGAATGAGCACTAAGTATCTGTTGTGTAACATTTTACCTATAGTGAACTCAATGTACTGTACATTTAAGGAAAATCTCATGTTAAGTGTTCTTACCATAATAAAGTTTAGAAGAAGGATGATATAATAGTTAACATATACAGACAGTAATACGATTGAAAGAAAGGAAAATAAGACAAAATCAAAAGCTTTGAATTTGAACAAACCTGGATTTGAAACATGATTCAGACAGTTGGTAGTAAGCTGTGTGTCTGAGAGTGGGATATTTGGTCACTGCAAGCCTTAAGGAGGAGGAAAAGGCACCAGCGCTGCCTGGTTAGCGCTTGAGCTGGATCTGCCTCCAATTATGATTGTAAAATGTTCAGTGGACAGCAAATCTGGTGATATCTGAAGAAAAATTTGCAGATTTGAAGACAACAGTTTTTTAAATGCTTTACTAAGGTACAATTTGCACATATTTAATGTAAACATTTTGAAGAATTTGGACAAAAGCATGCATCCATGGACTTACAATCACAATCAAGTTAATAAATATACATACCATCTCTAAAACCATCCTTTTGGAATTTTCCCTCTACTAAGAATTCTTAACATGTGATCTCTTCCCTAAATATATTTTCATATGCACAGTACCTTATTAATAGCTCTAGGTGCTACAGTGTACAGCAAATCTCTAGAGCTAGGCTTGCAAAACTGAAAACTTCTATGTTCAGCAACAACTCCTGGCCATGTATTTATTTGGATACTAAGTCCATGAAGTGAGCTAAAATTCTTATGTCCCACTCTGTACCTTCTTTTCCATAGAGTTCATAGCTCTCCCATTGCTGGGTATATATCTTTCATATATTTTCAATATAATTTCACCAGAGCCATACAAAGGAGGTTAGGTATTTCAAATGATAAGAGTTAGAAATAATAAAGGATGTGTGATGGCCTAATGACTATATACCATGATTTGGTGTGGCCAGTCATATCCTTGGTTACTCTTGTATCAGAAAAACCTAAGTGAAACCTATAGAGGCTTGAAATTTGTCCTCACCAGCACTGCAGTGGTTACTGCATGGAAAAAGTAGCATTTATGTCTCTTAAAGCAGAGATTCGCACTATACACACAATCTCAGCGAGAGACTGAATTGATTTTGGAGGTTTTGTGGAGCTGACAATCACTAAAGGCTCTAGCTGTGGGTGACACTTGAGAATCCTACCTAATACAAAATGTAGAGATTTAAGCAAAACATAGGGAAGTTACAGCGCCTGGTCCAAGTCACAGTGAACACACAGAGTCACCAAGCACAGGGACTGATGGCTCACCTGAAAATAGGTCAGATTTCTAGGTAAATGATCTACAGATTGCTTGACCAAAGTGCATTAGGAGAAATTAGCATCTTCTCTGAACTTGCATCCCACCCTTAAAGGTTTGCTAATCAGTTGCTTACACATTTTCACTCTGCTTAGCAATTTTCATCAAGAGCTTCCTATTATCTGATCTGTTTGTGCCTCCTGAGAAAGAGATAGGGAGATTGAAATTTGCATGCAGGAAATTCACTGCATGATGGCTTCGGGAACACCTGTAAGAAACTGAGGGAAACAAGATTGGGCAGACGAAGAAGTCAACTGTTATGCAGGTGCATCTAAGGCCTTGGCCCGTCCCCAGGAAAGCCCTGGAACAAGAATGCCCTGAGGAATTTCCCTGAACTAAGGCTGGAGGCCTTTACTTTTGTTCCTCTACATTGACTAATCATTAGATCACTAACCTAACAGATGAGCAAACTAGCTGGTTTCTTAAGAGCAATTAATCAGTAGCCAGTGCACCCAGCAGCTGGAGAAGTTAGTGCTTTGGTTTTGAAGGAGGATGTGCCTGGCTAATTCAAACAGCAAAGAAATCTGAAAACATGAAGCTAGCAATGCCACTTATAAAAGTAAGGAGTACAGTGTGGTGATAACTGGGATGACTTGTGATTTGGACTCAGGCTGACCTGAAATTCCTTTCTGAAATCCTCATTCCTGATGTAATCTTGGGACTGTTCATCTAAATTATTTAGCTTCTCTGAGCCTCAGATTGTTAACTTAAAAAATGATGGTATTTGTAATAGTATTTGTTGTGCTGTGTCTTTGCAATGATGTGATAAGTAAAGGCACTTGAAATACCAAGAAAAGCCCCTGGTGAGAGAATTCAGAATGGCCAAATAAAGGAGGAGCCACATTGGAGCTATTCAGAGAAAATCATCTAAAAACACAGGTGGCTGGAAGAAAGAGAGGAACATATATTCTGATGCCAAGATCGATCTGAAACAAGAGACTTGTAGATCAAACAAAGCATAGACATAGGACTTTATGAAGTGGTGAAGCAGCCCACAGGGCTGCCTGAGGGACTGCCACCTGTGCACGGAGCAGGACCTTCCAGTCTGGGACGCACCCGAAACACTGATGGACTGCGATAGTAAGACACAATCAAGTCCGCAGGATAGATTTGGGATATAAGACCCCCCCACTTTTGTCTTCCTCCAAATGGAGGACACTGCAGCCTGGTAGGAAATTTTGTTGGCACACATGAGGGCGAGTGACCAGGAAGCTGCTCCCCTCCTGATGTGTGTGTGTGTGTGTGTGTGTGTGTGTGTGTGTGCGTGTGTGTGTAGTGCGGCACAGCAGCTAACTGAAACCTTTAGTGACAGTAAGGTTGGGGGACACAGTGGTGGTGGTGAAGGCAGCAACTGGAACAGCACGACCCCTCCTACTGCCCAGCCGGTGGTGTGAGAGAGAGATGTGGATGTGGGACTTAAGCTGCCTTGGGTCACAGCGGGTAGCAAGTGGAAAGTCAGCACTCGCCCCGGTAGAGAGGAGATAGCTGTGCGACCAACTAGCCTGGGGCTGTCTCTGTGACTGTGGCCGGGGCAGAGGGAGTCAGCCGACAGCACTCTCCCACCCTGTGACCAGCCGTGTGAGAGGAGAGGGGCGTGCCAGTGGGGTGAAACAGGGGAGGCTGTGCAAGGACCAGGAGGGGCCAAGTGTGCACAGGACTGGAAATAGCCTCCGGCTCGCGCTGTCTGAGGGCGCCACAGCAACTGGGAGACTGACATGGGGATAAGCAAGTTAAGGAGATGTGGGTGGGCTGCCAAAGGAAGTTGCTAGCTGAAGACTCTGGCCCCATCCTCCACATCAAGAGGCTGAGATCAACTCCATACCCAGCACTAACCCTACTGCAGACTTGGCACTGTGACCCAGAAGTTTTGGGCTCTGACATGAACACTATCATAGAACTGTGGAAACCAGAGGAGTTTTATTTCCTTATTTTAGTTTTTTCCTTTTTTTGTCTTTTTTATTGTTTAGGTTTTTATTTTTATCATTTATTTTGTTTGTCTTTTTTCTCTCTTCAAGTGTCTTTTCTCATTGTTTGATATATTCATATACGTGAATATTGTCTCAATCTTTTCAGGTTTGCTTTGATATTCTTTTGCCTTCTCTTTCATTCATTCTCTTTTGTCCTCTTCTTCAGCTTCTCAAAGTTTGGGTGACCATTCTTAGTCCTTTAGCCTTGGTTCCACTATATTTATCTTCATTTATCTCTGGTTTGTCCCCTATCCTTCTTAAATCCATCCCCCACACTTTGTAAAATTACTCCACTAAGATCCTGGTTTACACAGGATTTTGTTGTATAACTGTAGATCTTGCTCCTGTGTTTAAAGTTGCCAGATTAACAATTATCACAGCTTGTCAGTTTTTAGGCTGCACTTGATGCTATTGTTATTGCTAATGTACTACTTTATCCAGGATGTCAAATCTGTTGTAACTAGTTGTTCTCCTTTATATGACAACACTGTGATTGTCTGGGGTTACAGCCATCACCGTAGCCCAGTACTGAAGGACATGGTGCTGAGTCAAATAGATTGCAATTTCTCTTCCCTAATAAATTGGGAAAGTAGAGTCTTGGGACAGACATAAAGACCAAGAGCTAGCTACAATGGGAAGATATCTCTGAGGAGCAGACTTTACCTATGGAAGCCTCAATACTTGTTATAAAACTATCTACCATCAGCAATTTGCAAGCATCAACTCAAAAAACAAACCAAAATGAAAAAAATAGAAACTGACAAAAAGACTGGAAAGAAAAATGCAACCCCAGACTTCTAGCCCACCCAATCCATCCAGGAGAAGTCCAGGGAATGAGAAGATGGGGAAATTGAAACCCATCACCCGAATTTTCTGAAATGGTAAAAGAAGAAGTAAAAACATACAAACAAAAGAACCCAAAGCAGATGAATAAGGTTATGGAAGAAATCAGATCAAAATTATCTCTCTGGTAATAAAAGAGATGACAATCAAAGCAAAAAAAAAAAGAAAGAAAGAAAGAAAGAAAAAGAAAGAAAGAAAGAAAGAAAGAAGAAAGCAAAAAGAAAAGAAAAAGATAAAAACCGAAGGACTTGCTCAGTAAATCTAGAACAGATACAGATTTTAAAAAAGTACAGACACTTAGGAAAATGACAGAAACTATGAATGCCTACCATGGGAAAAATATGGAATTCATGAAATAGATTTAAACAGATATACAGATTAGAAATTCAACCAGTTGCATATATTTTCAATGGAATTTTTAATCTGAATGTCTGTTTAATGAGGGTACAATATCAAATCTAGAAGATGGGATTGAAGTTAGCAACCACAAAAAGAAATATTTGTTAAAAATAACAAGGGACCATGAAAAAAATCAATCCAACTCCTGCAAGATGATGCAAAGAAGAAAAAGATAAGATTGATAAGAATCAAAAAGAAAGCCAAAGAGAGGGCAATTGTCATGAAAAACTGTTCAGGTAAGTAAGGGCAGAAAATTTCCCAAGCATAGATAAAGAGCTTGACATACAAATAAGTGAGGCATATAAGAATTCCAGTTAGCCATCACCAAAATAAATCTATACCAAGGCATATAAGAATCAAGATCCTAGAAATTCAGCACAAGAGTAGAATATTAAAAGCTGTTCAAGGAATCTCCACACCAATTTCCACAGTGGTTACATGAGTGTACACTCCCACCAATAGTGGAGAAGTTTTTTACTAGAAATTTCATTTAAGCCAGTTATTCGCCTTCTTAGTGTCTTCCTGAAAGAATTAAAAGCATCATACAACAATGTTATATACATACCCATGTTTATAGTGACACAGTTTGTAATATCTAAATCTTGGAAGCAGCCCAAATGCCAATCAGCTGGTGAGTGATAAAGAAGATTTGAGGTTTTTTTTTTTTTTTTATATAAAATGGAGTACTACTCTGTCATGGAGAAGGATGACAAATATTAACAGATATGAAAAATCAAATAAGCACTAACACATTTATAATGGGGGACTCTATCTCATTGTCACAAATAGACAGATTAGACAAAAATCAACAAATAAATATCAGAACTGAACCAAACCTTTGAACAAATGTACTTAGTAAGTGCCTATAGAGTGTTCCACTCCACAATATCAGGATACATATTCTCTCAGCTGTGCATAGGATATTCTTCAAAATAGACCACATACTGGCTCTTAGAACATATTTAAGTAAATACAAAGGAATTGAAATTATCCCATGTATATTATCAGATCATAGTGCATTTTAAAATTGGAAATCAATGACAAAAGAAATCACAAAACTTTACAGACACATGCAAATTAAACAACACCCTCCTGAATAACCAATGGGTCACAGATAAAATTAAAGAAGAAATTAGTACCTACAATTAAATGATAATTCAGAACCTATGGAATGCAATGAAAGCAGTCCTACTAGGAAAATTTATAGCAGTAAACTCACATCAGAAAAAAGAATGAGCTCAAATAAACTAACATTGAACTTCAAACTTCTAGAAAAAGGAGAACAAGTCAAGCCCAAAGCCCATACTAAGCAGGAAAGTACAAAGATCAGTACAGGAATTGATGAAATTGAGATCAAGAAAAGGATTCAAAGAATGAATTGAAGAGTTGGTTCCTTGAAAGATTAAATAAAATTAATAAACCCTTAGCTACCTTCATCAGAAAAAGAAAAGACTCAAATCCACATAATTAGACATGAAAAGGGTAAAATTACAGAAAGTCCTTCAGAAATGCAGATCATCAAGACCCACCTCAAGAGTACTTGTTCTAAGAAGATAGAAAACACAGAAAAAATGGCCAGATACCTAGACACATACGAATTGTTCAAGCTGAATCAAGAAGATAAATTCTAAATAACCCAACATTGGTCAACGGAATTGAAGATGTAAGTTTTTAATTTAATTGGATAGATGTCATGACAGTGGACATTCCTGTCTTGCTCCTGATTTTAGAGTGAAAGCTTTCAGTTTTTGACTATTTAGTATGATGTTGGCTATTGGTTTGTCATAGATGGCTTTTATCAAATTGAGATAAAGACCATCTATTCTAATTTTCTGTAAGAATTTTATCATGAATGGGTGTTGGACTTGGAAAAACCCAGGTTCTGATAGTTAACTGCTGAATTCCATAAGAAATTTACAGAAGATCTAGTGCCACTACTCCTCAAACTCTTCCATGAAATTGAAATGGAAGCAAAACTCCTAAAGTCATTCTGGAAGCAAGTATTTCCCTGATTCTAGAACCAGAGAAGAATTCAACTTAAAAATAAAAAAAGCTACAGGTCAATCTCCCTAAAAAAGTATAGACACAAAAATTCTCAATAAGAAACTGGCAAACAGAATGCAGAAAATCATAAAGATTATACACTATGACTAAGTAGAACACATTCCACGGATGCAGGGAATTGTTCAACATATGCAAATCAACAAATGTAATACACAGTCTTAACAGATGTGAGGATAAAAATGACATGATCATGTGAAAAAGAAATTAAAGAGGATGTGAGAAAATGGATATTAGAAAAGGATATCAGAAAGATAACCTTTGCTTTTCAGTAAGAAGAACCAACATAGTGAAAATGGCCATAATCCCAAAACTGTTTAGCAGATATAATACGGTTCTGATCAAAATAGCAATAGCAAATCTCACAGTATTAGAGAAAACAATTCTAAATTTTTTTATGAATCTAGTAGAGACTTAGAACACTAAAAACAATGCTGGACAACAAGGGCCAGGCAAGAGACTTCACAACCATTGTCTTTAAATTATACAGCAAAGCTACTGTGATAAAACAGCATGGTGCTGGCCAAAAAAAGCAATCAGAAGCAAAACAAAACAAAACCAAACCTGAGGGTCAGTGGAACAGATGAGAAGCTGCAGAAACAACTCCAAACATACTCATTGACATTATCTGTGACAAAGGAGCCAACATCTTGACTGGAAGAAAGATAGCGTCTTTCACAAATGGTGCTCAGAAAAGTAGGTTTCCACGTGCCGAAGACTAAAACTAGACTCATATCTCCCCTCACCATATGCTAAACTAAAATCACAATACATCAAAAATCTGAATATTAAAACACAAACACTAAATCTGCTGGAAGAGAGAATAGGTAGAACTCTTGAAGATATAGTTGTAACCAAAGTGTTCATGAACAAAATCCTGATTACACAGGAAATATTGCAAAGAATCAACAACTTGGATCTCACTGTGCTAAAATGTTTTGGTACAGGCAAAGAAACCACCAACAGAGTGAAAAGACACCCACAAAGTGGGAAAAAATTTTACCAGTTTTTTCTTAGATGGAGCACTAACATACCTAGGATATATAAAGAATGTACATCTAGAATATATAGATTACTAGAAAAAATCATACTCCCAAGTTTAGAGACCCAGTTCAGAAATGTGCATCTGAAATGAATAGACACTTCTCAGATAAGGAAGTAGAAATGGCAAATAAATACAGGAACAAAATGTTGAACATCATTGATTATTCAAAAGATGCAAATTAGACCAACACCTAGATTCCATCTCACTCAGAAAGAATGATTACTATCAAGAAATCAGTGAATAGCAAATGCTAACAGGGCTGTGGGGAAAAAGGAACACATCTCTACTGTCACTGGAAGTATAGACTGAGGCAACCACTGTGGAAATCAGTGTGGAGATTGCACAAAAAAGTAATTTAACCCAGCTATTCTCCTTCTTGGTATTTTCCCAAAAGAATTAAAGGCATCACACCACAGTGATATATACACACACCTGTGTTTATAGCAGCACAGTTTGTAATAGCTAAATCTCGGAAACAGCTCAAATGTCCATCAACTAATGAATAGATAAAGAAGATTTTTTTTATACAATAGAGTACTATTCATCCATAAAGAAGTATAAACTTGAGACATTTCTAGGTAAATGGATGCACTTTGAGTCTATATTCTTAAGTGAAATAATTCAAACATATATGTGTAAATATCACATTGTTTTTCTGGTGTGAGAAACTAAAAGTTTAAATAAGAACAAAAATGTATAAGAGGTGTTGTGAACTAGGAAGAAAAGGTTAAAATGTGAACGGGAACTAGGGATGGGGGAGAGGGAACAAAAGGAAGGGAAAATAAAAAATGAGAATAGAAGAAAAAACTGAAAGCAAAGCTTTTGCAAATAAAGAGAGGAAGTGGGGTAAGGTGAGGGAAGGGGGGTGGGGAAAAAAGAATCAAGATATATCATGGACAGGTACAAATTCCCTATAATGTATGTGATCTTTACATTTATCTAAAATATACCAATGAACTTAATAATGAAAAGCACTTAGCTTATCAAAAGCATTTAGTAACTAACCTTTTTCTACCACCTTCAAGACAGCAAATGATTTGATGCATGTTTTTTTTATGCAAACTGTGGCAAGAAGAACGTATCAGAATGTGTCAAGAGTTTCCAACTGGTTGAATGCAAGGGAGCACAGATAAAAAGTGAGGCAATGGGTGCTTAGATGGAAGCAAGCGTGGTATGTGTTGTGAGTAAAGAACACGTTACCAGAGGAATCAAAGGAGGATCAGGAAGAATCTGATCTGCATCTTGAAGCATAAACACGCCTGCGAGTGGTGATGGAGCAATGATAGAGGGGATTTTCGGGTTCAAAAGCATGGAGGGACACCAGTGCATGGGATAAATTTGAGTCTTGGTAGCTAGGTTAACACATTTGGAGCATGAAGTGGGAGGAGACTGGGTAGCCAAGGGAAGGTTTTATTTTAAATGCTTGGTGCTAGCAGTTCTTAATCCATATCTGTGACCTGGAATCATTTCTTTCTAATTCACACAGAAACATTAAAAGACAGAGATGGTCAGTAGTTTGTGGCCATCCCAGTGGAGTCCACCTGGGACTGAAAGTCAGCTGGTAAGAGACCTGCTTGTTCCAGCTTCTTCACAGCTCTGGACTTCAGGATCAATGGTTCTGCTGGCTTAGAACAATCTTGTGAAGTAGCCCGTGCTTCTTTGAGATGATTGGAAAAGCCACTCTTCCACCCTATAAGATTTAAGGTCGTCAAGTACCTAGTGGTGCTCAAGGTTCTTTGACAGCCCAGGAGGCTGACATTCAGCTGGCAGGAACAGGCCTGAAGCATGCTGTCTGTCTCCCCTGGATGGCTGCTCCATTCCCCGTGAAGTCAGCCGTGGTGCACAGGCTGGGGAGGAAAGAGCTCCATAGCCTGTCTAAGACGTGAGTTCCACTGAAAATCTTGTTTTTGTTCTGAATGAAAGAGCCCTTTATGCCCTGAACTTATAGAAATTTAAAGACTTTGATATTCATATGAAAATTTTCAAATTTGTACTCGGTCCAAGCAGTATTGAAGGTTGGCAAGTGGAATTAAAACTCAGAGTCCCTGGCTTGCAGGCTTCAGTGAGCTTGGAGCATTTCCTTGTACACGCACCTCATCCTGGACTCTGCTCCCATTCATAAAACAAACTAATAACAGTCTAGGCTCACAGAGGACTGTGCTTTCTGGGCTGGTTGCCATAATTAATTCATATTTTTATCATATCATTGCTGCAAGGTAAGCAAGGGCAAGCAATGATGACACTGAGGCACAAGGAGGTAATAATTACCCCAGGTGGTCAATTGTTAGTAGAAAAAATGTATTATATGGATTCAAAACATACCTAGAGTTCATAGGTGGTGCTGCAGTGACTATCTGCACCTTGATTATTTATAAACTCTGATCATCAACTTGCTCCTTTGTAAAATGGGTTAGTAATGTTACACAGAATGATGTGTAAATCAAAAGAGATGGTGGTTAAAATATTCTTTGTACATTGGAGTGTCACTTAAATATGAAATGTTATATAAATGCAGTTAAACATCTAGTCGACGATGTAAATGTCAATTCAACCCATATTCTGATTTCTAAATCAGCAATACTATTTCAAATGGACAGTGACTATTAACCTAAAGTCACCATCATCAGTTCATCAGAAAACTAGTGGGTGCAATGCTTTCAAGTTCTGTGGGGATTACAGGACCCCTTCTGGCATTCCCCACGAACTCACTGGTCGCTTTGGCCCCTTGCTGAAAGAAATTGAGCAAGATTCACATGGAATGTGCTTTTATTTGTCACAAAACTCTCTGTTTCCTGTGGAACGATCTCTTATGTAATTTGGAATGACACTGTTTAATGCTCATGAACTGCATAGCAATTAGGGAACAGGACCTGTAGAGAGGTAGCACTCACACTCTCAAGGACTCTGTATTCTTGGAGACATCAAAAGTAAGGCATACTTCCTACTTTAAACATCTGCCAAGTCATGTCTGCTACAAAAACTCTAACAAATATGACAATGCCCCCAAATCAAAACACTGACTATGCACAGAGGAGCACCATGTCCCCTGATGTCCCCTACCAAGGAGCCGAGTACCTAGACATGATAAGTTCCTATAAAAAGACTAGTTCTTTATTATTCCGTGTCTGTAATGCACATGCTTTAAACAGGAAGCAATGCAGTGTTCATGTCTATGCTTCCCGTCTTCTCAAACTATGGAAACTGGGTTGAACAACTTATTTATCCTTGTATCCACATAACAAACACTTGGGAGAGGCAGAGGAACTTACTCATTAGGCCCTGTCTGTGTGAGGTGCAATACTTGATTCTTAGCATTGATTAGTTCATTAGTTCTTTGAAATGACTCTTTAAATGATAGGTGTTAGTATCATCTCTAGTGAGAGGGAAATAGGCTGAAGATAGATAAATAACATGCTCAAAGTCACATATTTAGGAAGTGGTAGAACCACAAATCATACGTGGGTGATTTTTTATTGTGCACCTTGACCTTTCATAAAATACTCATGCCTGATATTTTAATGTGTGCTTATAGATATAAATTCATTGGTTATATCATCATGTTTAAAATAATGCTTGTGTAAGATATAGTATTCTGGATAGAAAAAGACTTTAGGATAGAATTCGGTAAAGGTTGATTCTGATTTAGGTCCCAGATATTAGATCTTCATTATAGTAATCTTGTGGCATTTACTCATTCAAGTACAAGCAAAAATCATACATCAGGATCACAAGTTAAAATGTTTGGGGGGCTTTATATAAATTGATTTATTTAGCCATTTGAGGTAGATACTACTGTTCTTCTATCATGCTTGATTTGCAAGTTCAGAAAATGAGATAAAGTAAGTTTTTCAAAGCAAAGCTGAGATTCACCTTCAGAGGTCAGGGAGATCTGGTTCCATTCTAACAGAACTGCACCTTAGAATCAGTTGGGAATGTCTTGTGCCCTGTGAACACTGGATCTGATGGCCCTCGATTCAGCTCTAGTTCATGGAGGAGGTTCGAGAACAGCATTCATCTGCTGCAAGCTGCCCGTACATTCCATGGAACAGGCGGGGCTGGAAGGCCCCTCCCTGCTTTGGACTGCCTCTGAAACCTGCCATGCAGAAGCCTTGCTTTCTGAACAAAGCGGCTGATCCTTCCCACAGACTTCTAAAAACCAGGTTGTCTGAAGTTTTAATACAAATTTAACTTTCGAAGCAACTAGCTAAGAATGATTAGAAATGGCAACTATCTGCGGTGTAAATGTCAGACATCGTGCTAGGGACTTTCTGTACCTTATTTCAGTAAATGCACGGAACAGCTGTGAAGTAGGTGTTACTACTCCGGGTCAGATATGTCAAATAGATTCTATCTGGCTTCCTCCCACACTGGTTGGTTGCCTGAACGTGCAGACTTGCTGCTCTCAAGTTGGTCTGCAAACATAAACTAGGAGATTGTTAGAAAGGCGACATCTCGGGTTTACCTTACACACCTAATTAAAATGTCAAGTTACGCATTTCCTCCAGATCCCCTGGTGTTCCCTCTGCACACTGAAGTTTGAGGAGTGCAGGTCTGGAGCGGAGACCTGAGCAAACTGAATGTCATCACCGAGGCAGGGAAAGTTGCTCTGATCTTCCACTTGGGCAGAGGATAGAATCAGTCCACTTGGGCAGAGGATAGAATCAGAACACTTGGGCAGAGGATAGAATCAGTCCACTTGGGCAGAGGATAGAATCAGTCATTGACCATTTTAGTTTCAAATATTAACCAAGTGGACAGTATGTGTAGATAATGTGCGCGTAATGGGTCCTCAGTTTGGTCACTGGTTTTTCCTTACTAAACAGTCACTAACCTGACAAAGGAGACTGTGTCCCTTTGACTGTCCTTTCCTGTGTCCAACATTTATTGTTTTGATGTTCAGTGTCTAAGCTAGGCAGGTGTTGCTAGCTCTCTAACCCAGCACTGAGGAGATTCTGGTGACAGAAATCAGTGCTAGAGCCAGGGAAGTCTTGAGACAACCAGAGCGGAAGGTTCTCATGACTATTATTCCGACCCTCTAGTTTCTGTATGTTTGGGACCCCTCGTTGCTCTGCTAGATCTGCAGCATCTGCCTGTGTCAGTGCATTATTATTTTCAACCTCTCTTTGCCTAGGAATATTAGCTTCAGTGCAAAGTCTACAAGAAGAATACAGTGTATCAGAGGAAAATTCATGCACACTTCTTGCACAGTTACCCTGCTGTCCTCTTCTGTCATCCTGTGACGAAATAAGAACCCAAGGAGCGTTTGTCAATTACTTTGAGCCTTGTGGTAGAGAACAGCTTATAGAAGACCACTGTAATTATAATTTGGAAGACATTTATATTTCTAATCATTTTGTAATCAATAGTAATCAGGATTAAGGACCTCTTTTAAGGCTATATCCCATGTCCACCACTTTTGTAGTCCAAGTGGTCCAATTTATAACACCAGAGATTTAGTTATATTTGTACATTATTGCCTTGGTTAGTGTGGAGGTACAGGTTACTTTCTGCCCCCTTTTTCAATAACATTCCTATTTTCATGAGCAAATGTGACAGAATTTAGGATTGAACCATAAAGGTGAAATCTCTAAAGTTTCCTTAAGGTCTAACATTTTATATTCTTTTTGTTGAGTATGTTTTAGATTATTGTATTGGAAATTTCTATCTTAATCCTTTCAGTCTGCATAGTTTGAATAGACTGTATTGGAAATAATGGTACAGATTCTAAAAAAATGTGTACCTTATGCCCTCTTTAATTGGGAGAAATTGACATTGGCCAGTTCTAGGTATATTAATTTGTTGATTTAATTATATTAAAAGATGTGTAAGTGGCTCATTAAGATTAAAAATGGGAAAGGAAATATTTTCTGTCCTTTACCTCTATGCTGAGGGATCACTAAGATATTCTAATAAACTGGGTTGTGTGTGTGTCAGAAAATCTTCATTATATAATAACTAATGCTGTAGATACCACCAATTAATCATACAGATGACTGCTGTGAATGGGAAGACTGAATGACAAGCTGCATGAGAATACCCAATAGTTTGTTTTTGCTTTTTGGAGTCATATTACAAGGGGTTGATAATGATCTGAGTTGACTTCCAGATGCGACATATAATATGCCAGCATGTTCAAGTTGGAAGGAACTCAGAGATGCTTCAGAACAACTTCTTTGCCTGGTCCCCACTTTGCATTCAACTGTAGTATTTTCCTGCCTCTTCCTCCCCTTCTTCTCAGTGATGTCCTATGTCTTGGTTACTTTTCTCTCATTGCTGGTAAAAAATACTCCAACACTCAAAATGAAGGAAGGAAATGTTTATTTAGCTCACAGTTTGTGGAGGTTTCAGTCCATAATCAGCTGGCTCCAAGGCAGGGTGGCATGGCACTGGGGCAACACTTCAAGGCAGCAGCCAGCAAAAGCAGTCAGAGTAAAACGTGAGGCAAGAGTAAGCCTCTTTTACCCCCTTATACTGTACACAGGCCACCTCCCTCCTCTCCAGGGCCGGGGTAGCACTCGCGAAATCTTCTTACCCTCCTCTTGCACAGGCTGAGGATATTTACAAAGTAAGGATCTTGGCTCCCTGCTTAGTCTTAGCTAAATTTCTGAACTTCTCAAGTTGACACAGTGTGTCAACCATGACACCCTAAGAAACAGCAGGCTCAGGATCCAAATATGCAGTTTATTGCCGTTTTTTCACAACTGTAAGCAGACTTAGCAGGTACTTTGCTGCTGATATTTTTTTTCCTTAACAAGGAAAGCTGTACATAAAGGAATTTTCTCTAGTGGTTGCTATTATTTCATAATTGTCTTCTATGTAAACTTTCATTTTTTATCTCAAGTGATCATGTAACATTATGCTAATATTTTATAGTCCTCGTGTTTCCAACTCTCGGCCATCCAGTTTTCCCAAATTTATTTTTTTAACTTAACTTTTGGAACTCTCTTAGTGTTTTGACTCCGTTGGGTTGTTCACTTTTCTGGAAGATCCATTTTAGTTTCTAGGTCTCCATGGTTTGATACAGAAAAGTTTCCAATTTAGATTCATCTCTTCTGTTACAAAAGACTGCAACTGCTAACTGTGTGACAGCAACCCCACAGGGCACTGGGGCACTGGGAAAGCATCTTTGGAATCTTTTGATTCTAACATTTTTTATAAGCTTATGACTTGCATTTTCTGAATTAATCTTATTGCCATTATTTTCTCATGATTTGGTAAACATTCACAACAGAAACAGCAAACATGTTCACTGGGAATTAGAGTTTTGCTTGAATAGAAAATTGATAGTTAAGTGAATTGAAAGGTTATGAATATTTTTTAACAGTGACTCTAATGATAAGGTCACCACTATTCCTGCGATAAACTAACAAATATTTCTCCACTGTCTTTATAATGGTAATTTTTCTTCAATGTAATCTTAGTGCCAAGCATACTGTACTCTGTTTCATCAAACCAGAAAGCATCTGTAAGTCAACCAACCTTGCTAGACGGCAGATGTTTGGGGGAGAACCTTCTTCTTTGCTCCTGGTGTTTCCTTCCATGTGGGAGAGGCTGCGCCATTCCACCATGCCCACCAGCATCCCTGTCCTCTCCCCTACCCCGCTCATCTCTCCCAACAAGAGCAGCGTCTAATACAGCTTGTGAGCTTGGAAGAAAAGCATAGAATCGTGTCAGTCTCTCATTCCCTGCTGCCCTACATGGCCTGCTCACAGTGTACACATATTTTCTGTTATTCCTGGCCATGCAGCAAGTTTTATAAAGTGGTTCGGGCTGAAACCTGGGACTTCCCGTCATTCCGAAGGCCTGATAAGTACATCTCTCTGCTTCTGGAGTATAGAGATGCTGCAGTGAGTGCATGGGCGATAACCTCAAGCAGTCAAGATCCAAATCACTGCTTTGAAACCTGCCCAACCAAAGTCGTAAGGACTAAATGAATTAACATTCATAAAGCATTCTCGACAGCACCAGATGCCAAGTGCTCACCGAGTGTTTGATGTTGGCATTACCCTTCTGTTTCCTTGTGCAGTAGTTCAGAGCACACACCTGGAAGAGGTGTCAAGTGCTGCCTGCCCCCGTACCCCAATAACAAGAGTTTTTTTAGAGTAACCAACAAACCTATCTCAATTTCAAATCATTCTGTTATTAGGCTAATCCTACAATATAATGGTTCTCAGCCCCAGAATGTTTTCTTCCTTTTTTAATGTTTTTTAATTGTAGAACTAGTCACGCTCCCCTGCTAGTTTTAATGAGTTCGGTCCCTCTGACTTGGCCTCAAACCCTCCCCAGTCCGGCCTCAGCTTCCACGCCAGCCTTGCCTTCCTGACAGCCTGCACTGACCCCAGTTTGTCACTGCTCCGCTGTGCTCCTGAAGTACGGCAGGGGATTGCCACAGGACACCAGCTCCACTCTCGCCGTTTCAGGGATTTCCCTTCTTCTCTGATGATTGAAGTAGAACTTATCCTGCAGAACCCAGCTCATGGGCTCACTCCTTTGTGAAAACAATCATGCTTCTTCCTCATTCCTGGAGGTTTCTGTGCAGTGGAAAAAAAAAAAAAGAAAAGAAAGAAAGAAAAGAAAAGAATCATGCTATTGTAAACCTGTTCCTCTGATTTCAGATACAAATTGCAACCTGTCAGCTCCTAGGGGTGACACTGTGGGATCCCTCCCTCTTCACCTGGGTGCTCTTAGCTCTCTCAGCACCCATCAGAGCCTTGCCTCTTGATGATTACCTAAATACTTGTCTCTAAAGAAGCCGAACCAGTGCTTCTCCACAGCATTAATCAAATACTTCCCATGTCAGCCCAGCTATCAGAATATCTTACCGGGTCTACTTCAGTAACCTCTTAAATTAGCTCCCCACTTCTATGCTGGCCCCACTTGATGTTGTTCCCTAAATAGCCACTAAAAAGTCAGAGTTAAAATGTAAATCAAATTAGGTTAGCTTCCTACTTAATGAGCTCCCTTATACTGAAATGTCGATATTAAGCCTTGAGTTCCTAGCCCTTTTTCTTACACGTGTCGTTCCTTCCCTTTGCCTCCTGTCTATCTTTTCTTATTTGACTTCTATAACAGGTTAAACTTTGCCCCGTTAGTCTCTTGTTTGCTCTCTTCTCTAGACTGAAATGTGGAGCCTTCACTTTATTTTTAATGGTCGGCATTTTTAACTCTTAAAAACTAAGCATAGAAGCCCTCTTACAAGAGAAGACATCCTGACCTCTAGTCCAAATAGAGACCTCCCGCCGCCCCATGTAATTCCCATCACTGCCTAACTGCACGCCTCAGACCCCATGTATCTCACTGCATGCCTCATAACTGTCCATGGCGAGCGTTTGTCAGCAGTTCGTTGTCTCTGTTTCTCACTAGAACAAAGCTCCACTGAGGCAGAAACAAGGCCATGTGGTTATGATGGAAGCTTCAGGGTTGAGCCCACTGGAGGCCTGGGAGAAATGTGCTCAAAGGATGAGGATGCCCTGAAAAGTAAGGGGGCCCCGAGTTCACCCAGCCAAAGTCTCATTTTACAAGGAAGAAAATAAAGGTTCAAGCCTTATTTCTCTTAATCCCCCACACTCCATGTCTGCCAGATACACTTTCGTGTTCGGGATATCCTTCATTATCAAGTTCTGTTGCCCTAGGCTTCTGGAAACTATGCAATAACTACAGATTGTTAATGAAATAACCTGACAGGAAAACCAAGTGCTTCAAACATTTCAACCTTTCACTGAGAAATGAAAGCGAAGCCTAAGGAAATGCCATCTGACTAATTTCTAACCAATGCAAATCTTTTCTCTTAGTCACCCCTAACAAAAATGTCAGTGCTCCACAAGCACAAAGAGACCTGCCAAGGTTCACAGCAAACTCCAAATCTTCTTTGTCCAAAAGGGATCTGAAATCCAGTGGCTCACGCTTGCCCTGGTGTCTTGGTCAAGTAGGGGAAATGTAGCACCTTAAACAGATACCCCTGTGTTTCAAAAAATGGAGCAGTTGCAATTACTGGCTGTGACTTCTTATGAATTTGTTGTCTTTGTTCATTTTTCTTTCTCTTTCAGTCTTGATTCTGTTGCCTCTGATTCATACCAGTAGTGCCTTCAGCCTTGACTTCCTATGGTTCTGTTGTTCAGAGCTAGTTCTCAAGCTTCAAGGAGTTTGTGTGATCGGCTGAGCATTTTAGTCAGGAAGTACCATGTGTGGGAAACCAGATGACTGTCTCAGGGCTTTTAGCATCCTCTACTGTTTGGGCCAAGTATGAGATGCCAGTGAATCCTGGAGCAAATTCTGTTTTCTACTCTCTAGGACTTTGCTGTCTTTATTATATCATTATACTGAGGGGAGAAGAAGGGGTTCTCAAAGCAATAATAGGACTTAGGGCAATGCAGGGTAAGCTAACTATTGACCACATGGAGACTTTGAGGACTATCAACATTCCCATTATACGTCAAGCCATTCAATGCACTTACTTTGTGTTCTAAAAATGTCAAAAGTGACCCTTACATGAATGTATTATGCTAGATGCTGTGAATTCAGTATCATTTACAAAATACTGCCTGCCTTCTAACAATATGCAGTTGAAAGTTAAGATAGGCTGTAAACTAATACAATACAGTAAAGTATGAGATGGGGAATGTTATTATTTTCCTTGGTGTGCCCAAAGTGAACAGTATAAATACTCTTCTCCATCTGGGGAGACCAGCGAAGGCTTCCCAATGGCCCATCGATAGTTGAGCTAACTCAGAAGGGATGAGGGGTCAGCTCCGCAGAGATACAGAGGTGGTAGTATCAAGGGGCAAAGCACGAGTGGACAGTGCTATGGTTTTCAGGCCATATGTCCTTTGGAATAATGAGGAATGTAAGGTATTTTCTGGTGATATCAGGATAGAGAGAAGATGAAAGAGCAGAGAGTGGAGATGAATCTTGAAGAGTAAGTAGCAGACAAGTTGAGAAGGGTCTTATAAACCATGTTATTGGACTTGAAATTCTACATGTAAACTGAGAACTGGATTAATGGAGGGTATGAATAAAATAATCAGGTTTGATTTTTAATAAGTTAACAGACAGAGAGGGAAGAAAAAAGAACGTCAGTGTGAGAAGTCATGAGAGAATATGACTGCTTGGGAGCAGTGAGTATTCTGGTAGCTACAATGCTTTGGAGTCATGTGGAGGTAAAATTTGGGACAGTTTTCGGTGTGAATCCATGGAAGATCAGACATTCATTGTATGTCATCAGAACCAATACTTATGGCTAGCGAATCCTATATGTAACTTCCATCCTGAGGCTTATGTAACAGTAATTAATGGTGACCCCATGAGAGTTGGACTTGGGGCTGAGTATCATGGAGGCCAACAATGTGCACCGAAGATGTAATTTTTCTAGACGAGGCAGTGTTTTCATCCTGCAGATGACTTTGACTAAAGCCATGTCATGCATGGTTGATCCTCCTGGAGCATAGGCTTTGGCCAGCTTCTGTTCTCTTGGATCCTCCGTTAGCCACCGGGACAGAGCAGTTAACTTTATTTCTGGCTCTGGGACTGCTAGAGAGACATGTGCTGCATTCTGAAGCAGCAGGTTATACATAGCAGGGCTTCTGAAAACAAAGAGAGACCACTGTGAATACGCAGTTTTGGAGAAGGGAAGCATAAATTCATGAATGAACGAGCAGAGTTTTCCCTTGTGCTCCTTTGCAGCAGACCTGAAGGTGCTGCCTGAACAGCAGTGGCCTTAACGCTCTTGCTCATCCACACCTGTCAGTGATTGATTGCACCGTTGGCCGTTTTCATCACATGCATGTGGAGTCTTTGGAGGGCCTAATACCCTGCAAGTTCCATTTGAACAGCTAGAACACGCTGTGACCGGTAGACCGCTCAGTGACTCAGGCACTTAAGCATTTAACCAATTAGTAAGGAAAAATGTGGCACAGATTTGGAGTTCATGTGAATGAAAGAAGAATCACTGGGGCCCAAAATATGCAAACTTCTATTTCTTTTTGGGACCATATCAGAACTCTGAGAGGAAGATTACCACTTACCTTTGAGGAATTTTCAAAACTTATGTGTGTGTGAGTTCATGCATGTGCACGTGTGTATGTGTGTGTGTGTGTGTGTATGTGTGTGGTTAACTGACAAAGGGAAGAATTTCAACACCTCAGAAAAATGCTTTATCATTTCCTCTTGTGAAATCTGGGTGCTTCTTAATGAATCCATGTTGGAATGTGGACCTCCAGCCACGAAGCTCAAGGTTCAACCTCATTTTTGGCCACAGGCTGCTACCAAGTGGTAGTGTTGGTGAGAAAAGAGCAGAAAACTCGGCTTCCCCAGACCTCCTTTGACCTGCTTGTATCTCTGGAAAGCATGAAAATATAACAGACAGTAGGATTGTCTTTTACCACTGGAGTTCAAAACTGCACAAGATCTTTTGGTTACAGTATGGTCTTCTCTTATTCTCAGTTCTCTCATATCTAGAATGGGACTGGCCGAATCTCACCTACCAGAGGATCTAAGGAACAGATATCAACAGAGAAACTTTTTTCTTAGCTGGATGTTTGAAGATAAAAACAAGCAAGTAAAAATAACCCGCAGGTAGCAAGTGACCCAATGGCTTTGGAAGAGCTGATGGTTTTCAAAACTCCACTGTCCACCTCGAAAGATGGCACCTAGACTTGCAGCTATGCCAACATGCTAATGGCTTAGAGTGGTGCTTGATGATTAATGGTATTTGCTATCTGTATTCTATTTTATTTGAAGGTCTTAAATGCTTCATTGGAAGAATGTTGACCTCTGTCATTCATGAGGCGAGGACTAGAAAGTGAGAAAAATGGACAAATGTTGAAGAAATATGAATCAAATCCACTTGAAAATTTAGTTTATTGTTCATCATGTGGGTGTTGCTTTTCTTTTCTCCTCCACTGTTTTGTTTCTTTTTCTATTTTATGTTAATTCCAAAAAATAAACAGACTGGGTCTGCAGTCCAAAAGGACAGTGGAAAGTAACCGATTACTTACTGAAAAACAGTCATACCCAGACACTGTACTAGCCAGACTCAGACCTCGGACACTCTCCACGTGTTTGGAGTTACCCTTCATTGCAGCCCTACTAGCATTAGTTTGTCAGAGGGGGAAATAGGTTATCCAAAGTCAACTAGCTGGCAAGCAATTGTGGAACTCAAACAAGACTGTCTGACTCCAAAACCCAGACTCTTGTTTTTTCCATATTTCCCTATGCACCTAACAAGGAGTGGTGGCAGGAAGGACAGTGGTTTTTGTGCATGGAAAATTACAAGTATCACAATTTTTGTGTAAATACTAGACTCATTTTTTTTTTTGCTTACTTTGATCATTCCTTTTTCCCAAACCCCATCCTGACCTCAATTTTTGCATTTGTAGAAAATGAAAGTACAGCATCTAATATGCTTTGCTGCCCTTTGCCTTGCTCTGATGCTGTTGTGGTGTGATAATAATAAATCCTTCCTGTCAAGCATCCTGGCTTTTTATTTGCTCAGATCAATGATGTACCCCTATTTCTTCATTAAACATGGTGCTTGACAGTATGGCTGCTGTGCCACAGAAGTCTCTATAATAAATGGTCCAGGGTTGGTGATATAGCTCAGTGGCACAATGCCTGCCTGGCAAGCACAAAGGTCCTGAGTTTGGTTCCTAGTACCAAAAAATAAATAAATGGACCATTGCGGGGGGGGGGGCAGATAGAGGCATCAGGTATATTTTGGCATTTGTGCTTCTAAATTTGTGATATTGGCTTCGAGCAGAAGCTGAATTTCTCTTTCTTTCTTTCTTTGTTTCTTTCTTTCAATCTTTTTGACAAAAAAGCTTTTGTTAGGCAGTTTCACTATGCACGGTTTTGCTATACAATTCAGGCTGGTCTTGATCTCACACTGTGGCCCAGGCTGGCCTTAAACTCACAGTGATTCTCCTACTTTAGCCTGCTGAGTTCTACGATTACAGGCATGCCCTCTTATTTTCTTTCCTTCTACAAAAATGGGAAGAATTGACTTGGGAAGTCAAGTCTCAGGGTGTTAATTGGGTACTTCTGTATAAGTGGAGTCATAGTGACTTTGTTAGATATTTCTAGGTGGATATTGCCTTAAGATAGAAAAACCCAAAATCTAGGGAAAATAGAGGAATAGAGCTTTGTCTGCTTTAATTTGAGGATATTTGCCAGGATTCTGTTCAAGTCAAAGGAATTTTCCAAGTAGTCATGTCTGTTTTTCAGAGTTGTACATTAGGGTTTGGGGCTAACAATGTAGCTTATCTATCTATCTATCTATCTATCTATCTGTCTATCTACCTATCTACCTACCTATCTACCATTTATAATTTTCTTTATTCCTATGGATTTGACAGGAAAGTGTCCTAATGTTATGAATATATGAATGTGTCAGTCTATATTGACATCCCAATCTTCCCAACACCCTAACTAATAACTTCTTGTTGCAATGGTATTTTTCAGTGTTCTGTTTAGTCATTTGGAATTCATGAGACAGTCATCTTTTCTGTGTCCCAGTCCTCTTCAGGCTCTGTGGAGATGGTGCTGAGCCATCATCCTTGAGGTTTCTGGGGAGGATGAGTTGAGGCATTGATCTCATTGATCAGATGATTTTGTTTCAGGGTGATTCATCAATAAGCGTTATTCACTTTAGCCACCCTCTTGGAGTGGAATGTTTTGGCCTTTGTACCATCTTCACCATCCATTGTTTTCACAGACACCTGGGCTTGAGGAGACACACTATAGATAAATCAGTTAGTCCTCCCAGTATTTTCCCTTTGTGATTCCTGAAGGTTGCTGTTCATCCAGTTACTCTTGATCAGACACATGCTTGATTCACTGCTTCCTCAAGGTTCCAGTCCCATTCCCAAGACATGCAGTAAAGGAAAAGCATGGTGCGTCTTCACAGAGCACAGTTCATCTTCTCTGGGTGACAAAAGAAAATCCTTAACTGTAGAACTGGTAGAACACCGTGCCATTTAGAAAGTCGATTCTCTGCATTTACTGGCCTGCTGCAGCTCAGGTGCTTAATTCCTCATCTCAGGCACTGAACATGTCTAATTCCCATTTTAATCATATTACTTGGATGGGCAAAGGTAGCTCCAGGCTGATTTATGCATTCTTGCTGCCAAAGAAAAGACCTAATCAGCGTAATGTTTAAGCTATTTTGAGACCAGCTATAAGCCATAGTCATTGATGGTTTTGCAGATTATGAGATATTTTATGGTCTGATAAGGGCTAAAGCATTCCTCCCTCAAATGGCTCCCATCACACCAAGATCTTGCAACAATAACACTACTGATTCGGACATTAATCTGAGGGTATCCGGGGAGCCCTAAAACATTGTAACTTACCAGCAGAAACCAAGGTAATTGCCACGTAAATCCCCTCCATAACGTGGCCCTTATTATGACCAGCAGCCAAGGTCTGCCCTTAAATCATCACAGTTTAACAGAGCCTTGTGGAAACACTATCAGCTTCACGTACCCCTCCTTCTTTTCATTAACCTGTTGTCCTCTTTACAAATAGGAGCTGCCCCTACTCCCTTGTTCCAGATTAGCAGTGCCCTGCTAAGTAAATGAACATGAAATTTCAAAGGGAAGCGGGAGCAATAATCATTGCCAATTGCTGTGTTAAGCATTGCAAAAACGCTCGTGATTCACAGAATAAAACCCACGCTGCTCTTTGAAGACATTCGAGCCTTTATAGCTGGGTCAATGTGTAACTTCAGACCAGGCGCAACTGCATCTCAATAATAAGTCCTGTGCATAAGGCAGGTGCCACGGTGTAAACCTTGGCGTTTTTATAATCTGTCTGGAGCCTCCAGTGGCGACGCTGACTTTGAAGATGGACTGGCCTGGCTGATTCTCCCACTCGTCGGCTTGAGCAAGTTGTTCATTTCATTATTCCCTCATTTAGTTTGCAAATGCTAGACATTACAAAAAATAAACAAACTGATGGAAATTCAGAGAAAAAGTAAGTTCACCAGGCTTGGAAGGTCAAGGAAAACCTCAGGGAAAAACAATGAATAGCAGGTCCAGTTTTACCATCAATAAAGTGAGTGAAATAGTAGCCCTCAGCAAAGTGATTTTTACATTAGAAGGGATGATATTCCTAACAGGACAACTAGGTTAGTCTCAGCTTTGGCATTTGATAAATCTCCCCAATGCTTTCATCCTATTATAAGAAGTATACTTTTCATTTTATCAATTAGGAAAGAATATAAAGTATAAAGAAGGAAAAAAAATAAAAACCACTCATATCATATCCTCAAGATTCTTACATTTGTTTACATTTTAATACATAGATTTCCAAACATCTTGGTTCCTTTGTATACTTACATGGAAGTGAGCTATCTTTTTTATATATTTTGGGCTTTTATTTGTTACAGTTAGTTTTGTATTTTGAGTTTTTTCCTTAGTACCAGTTACTGTAACTATTATTTTTAATGGCTGTATAATACATCATATGGATTTATTACAATTGAGTTGAATATTCACCTATTTCTAGTAATACAAGCTGTTTTCAATTTGTAGCCATTATAAACCCAATATTTGACTATTATAAATCATGCTTAAATGAACATCTTTGTGCCTATTTTTGATTATCCCCTTGGGCTAGCTTCCCAGAGCTGCAATGATGGGGTCATAGGCTATGAATATCTTTAAGGCTCTGCAATCGTATTGCCAGTTGTCTTCCAAAGGGGTTGTAACAGTTTGCAATCTGACTGGGAGAGAATGAGCGTCATGTAGTAACGTGCAAAAATGTAACTGAAAAAAGAAGCATACAATATTAAATGATTTCACGTATCTCAGTATATTGGCGCTACATGCATGTAGTAAATGGCTATCTCTAATAATATTTACAGTGGCCTGAATCTCCGTACTCTTGTGGACTAAATGGAAGTTACTGTTACTAGTCTTATTACCACACACCTTTCAGTCCTCAAAGGTGTACTGGGTTTTAAAAACTCCACCTAGTTGCTTTTCTGGTTGTGAATTTTAAAGCAGTACCTGTGCATCATGACAGCTAGGAAATAGGGAAAAAGTAATCAAGGAAGTCAAAACAGAAGTTCACAGAAACTGACTAATTAGAGATAACCATTTACTATATTCATGTAGCGCCAATATACTGAGCTATGTGAAATCATTTAATATTGTATGTTTCTTTTTTTAATTACATTTTTGCATGTTACTAGCAGTCTTTTTAAAATCTCATTTTAGCCATTGTTTTGATAGGTCCATGTTAAATTTTCCCCTCAACTATGGGGATTTTTGTAACTAAACATCTTTATCAAATTCTCTAGAGTTTCTCAACTTGAGACACATTGTGGCCTGGTTAATTCTTTGTTGGTGAGAGGCTGTCCTAGGCATCGAAGGATGTTTAGCAAATCTCTGATCTCTCAGAATTGTGCAGACCAAAGTTCCTAGTAGACACTAACAAATGTTTCCCGGATGCCAACTCCATCTGGGGTGGTGAGTGTGTGCTCCCCGGGCAGCCCGTTACCTGGCTTGAGCCGCACATCCCTGGCTATGGGGTGTCACAGCCGGTCAGGGTGCACGTTGGCTGGCATAGCTTTGCACACATTTTTTAAATCATCTCCAAGATAAAGAGCCCCTTTCCATTTTCCCTGTTAACCAGACATGTCTGAAGCCCTCTCCCAACTCGGTCAACATTTAATGAACATGTATATCTCCTGTCCATAGCACTCTTTTTTTGTATGGCATCAAATTTGAACTATTGCTTGAAGTGTGAGCAGAGCAGAACAGAACAGAGCAAAGCAGAGTTTCTCTACCTCTGTCTTTCACTCTATGGACCTTATGAAATTGTCCTTATTCAACCATTTTTGGTCTACTAAAAGTGGGTTTTAGACATATCATTCCAAAACCTATTTTATGCATCTAAATGTAGAATTTACTCTTTTGGAGACCATGTTACATCAGTGACCTATATTCCACTTACTCTCAACTAAAAACTCTAAAACTTTGATCATAGCACTCTCAATTTGGGCTTGTCTGATTAATCTAAGGAGAGTCATCTGATACATTAGTAATAACCATGCTCACCATAGAAACTAGATAGAAAATTATAGAATTATAGAGTGGGAAAGACCAAAAAACTGGTTTCACATTCTCCTTTCATAGATGGAGGAACTGAAACACATAGGTAAAATACTTGCCCAGGTATTACTGACTTACTAGGAGCTACTTAATCCTAGTAAGAATCCACTAAGCCCAACTCCCAGACTGCCAGTGAGTCCAAGAATACTCAGAGGAATGCAAGACACATTACGTCAAGTCATTACAGATAGCAAAATAGGAAAAGGAGATAGTTTATATAGTAGGAACAACCTATAGTAATGATGCGTGCAAAGAAAGGGAATTGGTGAGAACTTTAGGCAAGTAGCTACAAATGATTTGATGACAGTGGCCAAAGATGATAGAATATATTTGACTGGGTCAATCTGGATGAGAGGGAAGGAGTCAACTGCACATTGCTACCTTTAAGCATCTGGGTTTTCCCTTCCATACTGCCACGTTTTATTAATCTCACTAATTGACCACAGGGGTTTTGCACAGAGAACAGTAACTGTTCCTGTAGATCTCTGAGTAAATTAACCCCAGTCACATGAGCCTCATTTATTTCTCCCCCTCTCCCCCCTGTATTTTTTCTGTCTTTCTCTGGTTGGTCAAAACTCTACTCTACTAGAAAAAGAGAATGATTTCTAAAATTAGTCTTTAAATAATGCAAGTAAAATGTTACCACCAGCAGTTTAAAAAGCAGTTATAATAACCATCAAAAATCCTCTCTTTTGCTTAGTTTCAGTTTCCCAAGCACCTATGGAGCTCAATAAACGGACAACACAAATAAACAATGTGAGTGTTTCACAAGGCGCTTGTGATTACCCAGGCACACTTATCTCTACCTCCCTGCGGCCTTTTCCCTGTCAACTCATAAACTTCATGTTTGCTTTGTGACTCAGCATACCTGCGACAATAACTATATGGCTCTTTATAGACACCAACAGGATGTTTGGTTTAGGTTAGCTATGAATAAATACTGATATCCCTAATCCTAAAAATCACAAGTATGATAAAAATAAATATTCTGACCTTGCAGCGAGTGAGTAATTGGACATGAATTGCACTTGTCTTCTTGATAATGGTGTGGAGCAGAACAGCAGAATGAAGGGACATCCTGTATTTATGTGTGTGCGCTACAATGGGTAATTAAGTGGAGTTGAAGAGTTTAAGGTCAAACCATGGTCCCTGCCCTTGGTTTGCGGCTGCTGATAGCTCGGTTGTTACTGAAAGGGTAAACAGCAATGCTCCCCGATGGGAAGGTTGTTTAAGAGCATGGGTTTCCAGTGGGAGGGAAACAACTCTACTGGGTTTGGCCTATTTGATTGCCCTGAGTTCTAGCGAGATGAATTACAAACATGTCCCGAACAGTAAGAGAGACACGCAGTAGAAATTAACATTCTTGCTTCTAAGTAAGAGATGTTTCTGTTTCGAGTAAATGGTTACTAACCCTTGTGAGGGAGTGAGGCACCTTTTTAAAAGTGTGTTAGAGACTGTGGGATGTTTCCCGGGGAAATGCCATGAGACGGACATGAACACACACATATGTACACACACATGTATACACTCATCACTTGATACACTCTTCTGTTACTTTCAGGAGGTTGTTGGGTCTGGGGCAGATCTGTCCACCCCAGACCCAGGAGGCATAGGGAAAGAAGCCTTGGTGCAAAATACCACAGGACAAAAATGAACTTTGTACTGCCTGACACAGGAGCAGGGCAAAAAGCGTTTGATCCATTATTCCTTATCAAATATGCCAGTATTTATGAGTCCCTGTAGTTAAACACTGAGGCGAGGAAAAGCCACACGATTCGCCCAGAGTGAGGGCTGGCTTCATGGACGTGTGGCCTGTGTGATTACATGGCGTCCCGCGCTCGGAAGGACTGTGCTTGGTTTGATACTCTGCGACTGTCACCCCTATTCCTTTGCTTTTCATTGTATCTCACAGAGAGTGGCACTGCTTACTCAGGGTCATCCATCTATCTTGGAATTGAAAGCGGAGATTGGGTCCTTTCCACCGCCCTCTGCAGCCTCTTTCTCTTCTTTTCCTCCATTTCCTTTATTCTCAGTTTGCGTATAAATTGTGTGTGTTTTTTGCCTCGTTTTCTCTCCTTTCTCAGTAGACCGTCAGCTCCTTGAGGACAGGGACTTGACCTCTGCTGTGTCCTGCACCTAATACAGTGCCTGACACACGGTCCGACTCTACAAATATCTGTGGAAAGAGGGTGTGAATGTGACCCAGGCAGAGTTAACACCTACCGGGTTACCAACTCTTAATCACTGACCTACAATCCTTTATCACAGTACCACTGCACTTATACAAGGGCTGATCAAAGCATTTGGTGTGCATTTAATTTAAGAAACTGATCACAGTAAAAGATATATTCCCTTTAATTCCCCTCAAAATCCCATTATTCTTGCCACTTTCTGAAGCAGCTCTGAATGCCCTCTCTCAGGAGTGTCTCTATGAGGTGTGATCAAAAACACAGTGAATGCTGTTGCTGAGTGTCATCTAGTGGAGAGGCAGGGTTGTCAAATATCACAACCTGTCCTCATCCTCCTTGTTCATTGCATTTTGTTCTATGTGACTTCTGGCTCTTATTCAAAATCAAAATAATCTTGAAAGGGAAGTGTTTTGGATTAGTTCAAGACATCATGACAGCTATGATCAGAAAACTAAAGACATTCCATTTTTCCCCCATCTACCAGTTGCTTTTTTTTTTTTTTTTTTTTTTTGGTGATTTTCATTTCTTTGTCAAGAGTTAAAGGAAGAGGATCAAGAGGCAAAAGGGAACCAGTACCTCACTTCCTCCCATAGTTGTTTACTTAAGATATATGGTGGCAGGCTCTGTGCTGGCTTAGGAATGGGCTTTACTCAGACACCATCCTGTCCTCAAGGAGGTCCTTGCTTTTGTACGCAACACAGCACTTAGTCACCTTATAAACTTCTCCTTAATGCCTACCCTGGGCCCCACACAGGGCTCAGTGCTGAAAACAACATTCCCTGTGGGCTCATCAGCTCCCCAGCCAGGACAGGAGCTGCTGGCTCCCAGGTAACGGAGTGCTGGACATCAGGAGCTGTGTGGTCAGTCCTGTACCCTTGCCACTCTGACGCACAGGAGATGCATTTGTTGCAGTGGGGGGCTGACTATGCCCGAGGAGTCACAGAGAAGCAGTGCTCACTGGGTGGATGTGGGTGGGACGTCTGAAAGAGTGATATTAGAGCAGGGGTTCTGAGCCTGTCTGAATTAGTGATATAGTGGAGAAAAGAACATCTCAGGGGAAAAAAATCCTAACCATCACAAGTCAGGGACTGGAGGTGCTGACCTGTGTGTGATGGCAACTGGGTTAGCAGGTCCCCATATGTACTCCTTGCCCAGACAGGGGAGAGGGGAAACAAGAGGGCAAACAGTGAAAGATGTGCAGGTGTGTTGTACAGGCTTTGTCTAGAGGGCCTTGTGCACTTACGTTGCAATGGTTGTGACTGGAACTAGATGCATAGTAAGGGAGATAAAAGGATAGAACAGGCAGTTTTGATCACATTGCAGAATTACATTTACTTCTCAAATCAACTCTAGGAGAAGGATGTTATTATTTTCATTTTATAGATAAACGAGAGGCACCTGAAGGCTAGATGACTTTCCCTGGATCTCATACTTACTGAGTTCCACAGCTGAAATTTGAGTCTAATTGACCTGGGAGCAATGCAAAGAATGGAATGGCTCCTTGACTACCCCAAGATAGGACCACAAATAATAGATCTTAAATAAGTCTGATGTAATCAGCAGGACATCTTCTTTAGCTGGTTTGTTGGAAGTTTGTGAATTGGAAGCCTGCACCCCAGAGTCTGCCTCTTGTACACTTTTTATGTTCTTCTGAAACTGCCTGCCTTAGTATAAGGAGCTAACCCAAAGAAGCCAAATGAGGAGACTTCAGTAAGAGCAGCTCAAACTCTTCTTGAGAAAATAAGATAGTATTAGTAATGGGTTTGCAGTTGAAATGAGAGGAGCAAAAAGCGAAAAAGGTAAATTTGAAATTCACCTTTGGGATCCTTTATAGGGAGAGAAACAGAAAGTCAGTGGGTTTGCGTTCCATCCGGATATGGAGTGTATAGGAAGACGGAAGGAAAGTTCGGAGAGATAAGGGACCTCGTTATCTTCCTCTGTTTGGGAGGAAAGGATGCAGAGGCCCAGTGGCCTGAGCACTTCTGCTCTACCCTGCCTTTGCTGCTTGTGCCATTAGCAAGCTGCTCAGATGGGAAGCACTCAGGGCTGGTGCGGTCACGGGGAAATGAGCAGCTTCATCCTCTGCTCTCAGGGAGGAAGTCGGCGAAAGTTCTCGAGACAAGGAACTGACAGTATCTCCAAAGAGTATTCAAAAAACCCACTTGCGGAAGTCTATCTGATGGGACCCTTTTGAAATGATGACAAATATTGAACATACACAGATGTTCATCACAGAATGTCTAATGCTAAGAAAACTGGAAAAACAGAGCTGTCAATAGTCATGAAAAGTTTGCTCATAAAACAGAGCAGTGGGCAACACCTTTGTGCAGAATGTTGTGTAAGGAGTGTCCACTATCCCGAGGAGGTCCTTCTGAAGTGATACCAAGTGATGAGGGCAGGTTGGACAGTTGTATACCAGGTGTGATCCACAAAGAGAAGACTCTATATTCCAGGGGTAGGCAAGTTGTGGCCCAAGAGGCAGAACCAGGTCGCCGCCTGTTTCTGTAAGTGATGGGAATACAGCCACACTCACTCTTTAGGCATTGTTTATGGCTGTTTTCTGCTGCCACAGCAGAACTGCAAGGTTGCAATAGAAACTGCAGGGCTCAAAGCCTAGAATATTCACCATCTGGCTTTTCACAGAAAAAGTTTGCTGACCTCTGCTGTGTGTGAAATATCCATGGTGGTGTTTTAATTGCTGAATTTTATTTTTGAGAAAGCATTATTATATTTATCTTTTGTTTTCATGCTAGATGTGTATTATTTTTATAGCGTGTAAAAAAAGAATATTTTAAAAATATCTTGCCACAAATAAAAGCAAAGCAGCCAGTCTGATTTTACTGAATTCTGAATGCAGCTATGTAAAGTGAAACTGTTTTGTTTAGGTTTTTCTGAGAATTAGGAAGTTCCGAAGTTCAGCCCAGGGGTGACAATCTGCTGCACATCTATCTGTAGGCGGTCCCTCAGAGGTGGGTGTGAGCGGGCGACTCTGTTCCCCTTCGGTAGGCCTGGCTGCGAGGCAGATGACAAGTGCCTTTAGAATTGACTGAGGAGGCATCTGCAATCATGAAGTCTTTCTTGACCATCAGAGACCTGCACAGAGACCCTGGTGCTGACCTTTGGGCCACAGAAGGATGCCCGAACCCCTCGGGGCCTTCATTGTCTGCTCTTCCAAACTGGCTTTGTAACTCACCACCTGCATTACTGTGAGGCCAGTTCGAATCCCACTTGGCCTTCTGTGTAGCTGTCACTGCTGGGATTCTGTGAATCAGCAGGAACATGTGACCAGCTTTCAGCAGTGAGAACCTTGCTCATTTGCCTTCCTGAATGAATGAGAGGCAGGGATGGTGGGAACTGTGAAGAGATGAGAGCCCCTCTCTTCACCCTGAAACTCTCCGAGCATTTGATGCTACCTGTGAAAACTATTTTCCCAGATGAACTGACACTCACGGCCTCCTTCTCTCTCCCACCTCATCGCTCCTCTTGTGGCCTCACGCTGTGTGGGAAATGCACTGTAATAAGGTCGACGCATTATTCGAAGAAATTCAGTGAGTGTGGGAAAAAAACACAACCCAGTTTACTACGTTTCAGCAACCAAGAAAATACACTAAAATAGCTGCAAAGGGAGTTCACCGGAAGAAAAATTCAAATAGATATTTTTCTTTTACTTCATAGTTCTAGTTTCTAGTTTCATTGGGGATTTCGTAGGGGAAAACATGTAACCCCAAGGGCTGGACATTTTGAGAGAACAAAAAGGGGACACCCACATTTCTCTTCACGTTACAATTTCCCAGCTAGGTTCAAACACCACTCTTTCTACGCTTGACTTTTTTTAGGTTTTATTTTTAATTTTTCCAAGCCATCATGTGCCAATTACTCTTTTGAAAGTACAGAATGTAGCAGATAAGAAAGCTGAATCTAGATAACCTTCATGATGTAAAGGAAGAAGAAATCTATCTCAGATACCCCTTCCATGACTATTTAAATCTTCCTTTCCAAAATAAATAAAATACATTCGGATGGTCAGGTTTCTTGTCCAAAGCTTTGTAAACCTAGAACTTGTCTCCTAGCATCTCTTGGTGATTAGAATAGAGAGACCTTATCTTTCATCTCATGTCACAGTTTATGACAAACTGTTGAAGATGGCCACATTTTTGGTCAAGTATAGACGTCTAGGAGAGGTCATCCACCTTTCTCTTCTCCCACTTCCTTGGATTTTCATGTCCATAGTCCCATGCGGAGCAGTGTGGCTACGGACAGCCCTGGTGCTTTCCTGAGAGCACAGTGGACTTCAGAATTATTTTCTAAAGTCAGACCTGAGCCACACAGTAAAGCCGGCCATGGGGGTCATGATCTGATTTCACTAACAGGCTAACTGTTTGGAGAAGCACCTGCCAATTCACATTCTCAACTCGAAATCATCAGGTTGTCTCAAATCCAAAGTGCGCACGGAGAGTGAGACCACGTTTGGCATGGAGAAGGTGCCACGCTGCCGCCGGCTGAGCAGGAAGAGAGCCTTTGCAGCTTTTCCTCTGCAGTGCCACTCGCCACTCCAGGTCTCCTAGGAGCGGGGGAGGAAGGACACTAATATGACCTCACCAACACACTCGGAGGCTATCACAGGAGGCTTTTAATTCTGAGAGTTTTTTGAAAATGCTCTCTCTCTCCTAGGATGTCTTCTCTTTTCTTCCATAACTACATGCTCACTCTATTCATCTTCTCAGATCCTGCTAAAATTTCCCTGGACCAATGAATTATCCCAGACTCCTTTGGGAACTAGAATGACTGGGACAGCTCATCACTTCTCTTGCCTACTCGGTAGTGACCTGTAGTTTTGGACTCAGACTGTTTTTTTTTTTTTTTTTTTTTCCAGCACCGGGAATTGAACTCACAGTCTCACGCCTACCAGACAGGCGCTTAAGCCACTGAGCCAAACTCCCGGCCCTTCAGACTGTTTTAATATGGATTCTGATCTTCTCATAGTAACGCGACCTGTTTTAGGAAAGCTACGTAATTGTTTTCATTCTCAGGTCCTTGTCTATAAAATGGGTCTGATGAAAGGACTGATCATACAGAACTGTGGTAGAAATTTAGTAAGATAAAGAATATTAGAGCCAGTGCCTGGGAGTTAGAATAGAGGAATAAAACAAAGCATCTCATTGTTACAATGGAGAAATCATTGCTGTACCAGGGGCTTCAGCAGGGAAAGAATTTCATCCCATTTATTTCTGAGCCTTGAGCTTCCTACGCAGCCTGACCCAGGCTTGCTGTGAAGGGGATGTGCGAGGACTAATTACAATGAGGTCACTTAAGGGAATTATGAACTGACTGCTTACGCAGGAGAAAACTGTGCCTCAGTGATTGCGAATAGTCCAGGCAAGATGTGAACAACTGTTGGAACCCAAGCAGCATAGCTCTTGCGATGGGGAAGAGGGTCTGTCTGGGACTTGTCTTCTGAAATTTAGCTAGTCATCCGGAAGAGTGCTGAGGATTTTGGGTCATTGCTTTGTATGTAGCTTTTGCTTACCTCTTGTTCACCCACAATTTTGTCTTTCTATAAGAAGTCTCCTAAAAATACCTTGTGATGTCAAATGTTACTTATGTTTTCTATGTGTATTTTGCTTCAACAAATTCAAAAAGCTCTGACATTGATATTTTTGATGTAAATATGACCCTGCTAATACCGAGGAGGGGAAGAGAATATCTTCTTCCCAGAAAGAAGGCAGAAACCACCTCATCCTTTAACAGCCGAGGTCACACAGCTACCAAGTCATGGACTAGGACCATACACCTGGGAAGATCACAATGTCAATGCTAGGGGCGACCCCTGTCGGTCGGTGGGGGTACTGAGAAGTAGGTAGGGTGGGTTGTAGAAGCAGTGAAGGGGTCCATCTCCTTAGTGATGACTGGCTTTGAGGCTGTGTTGGCCTCCAGTTTCCAGCTACTTCCCCGACTGTCTGCCTTCTCTCCAAACTCCCTTAGCATCAGCAGAGGTCATAGTCTCCCTCTATTGCTTTTCCCCCGTTACTACCAAATGGTTTTAAAATGGCACTTAACTGTTTAAAAACCTTATTTAAAAATTGTCACCTTTTAACACTTCATTCACTAAGCAAGCATTTGGGGGTTGCCAAGTACTGTACTAGATAAATGAAGATGAATAAATCAGGAGCATTTCCTACCTTCTCAGAGTTCAGAGCCTACATAAACTATCTGCTTCCAGCTGCTACTCCCAGCGTTACTTCGGGGTAACAATATGCACACCCATTGCACAGATGAGGAAAGCGAATTCATCCAGTGAAGGAGGAAGAGCTGGAATTCAAGGTTACAGGTTTCTACTGCACTGTGCCTTGGGCTGCCCTGGAAAAGAGGAGCACAGTGTGAAGAGGAAGGAGAGCCGATATTATGCATAAATCCAAGAGCAGCAAGGATCTCACATTACTTATGGAGGAGAGAGAAAAGAATGATGAAGAGGAGGAGGAGATGGATTAATGCCCCTGACTGCAGCTGTTCCTTTCTTTTGAAAGTGCCAGATCGCTTTCTGGCTACCTTTCAATCTCTAGGAAGCACTCTGGAATTCCAAGCCAGGAGGAGTTTTCTTTGTAAAGTGGCTGTCTCAACCTTACCAGAAACTCTTCAGAACACCCTCTTGCCAGCTGAAACCACAGAAATTTGAATGAATTTAATATTCATTAAACAGTTAATCCTTCTGTTTGATTCACAGTTTTTACATTATTACTCAGCTTTTAGAGTAAGATAAAGAAGGCTAGGAGAAGTTTATGAGGCCTACACACACACACACACACACACACACACACACACACATCTGCACATCTGCATTCTCGCACACAGATATGAAATTAGCAGATACACACTTATGCACTGATGCAATTCTTCATACATGTAAACACCCCTACACACATGCACTAACATGACACGGACTTTTTACTTCTTTTGGGGAGGAAGGAAATAAAAAGGCCCCAAAGACTCAGACTTCCAAACAAACACACAGAAGTTCTTTCACCCTGGAGAGAAGCACAGCCCTGCCAGTTCTGCTGCTGGTGGTCCCCTTGGGCCTCACTCACTGTCTTTTTCCATTTTAGGGTGCGGGGATCACAGCTCTATCAACTGGGTGACATTGTGTGCTTCTTCTACATGAGCTACAATCGCAAATAATACTGAATAAAGCAGCAGTGTACTGAATTCCAAATCCTGATGTGACACACCCAGATTATAGGAGGTACTCGGTAAATACCAGCTACATGTAAGAATGGATGAAGACCTAGGTGTGCAGAAAAAACAAGGTAGCTACCTACTCTTAGTCTAGGCGACTCACGTCCTGAGTGAGGGTTCAGAGACTCAGGGTTGTGTGCTCATCCTGGAATCTACTCTGCTAACCACACAGAACAAACCAACCCTGATCTTGGTGAAGCAAGCACCCCGTTATTGGGAAGCTCGTCTCTTGTGCTGTATTCAAACTACTGCCAGTGAATGCACCCCACAAAACAAAGTGAGGTTTGGGGCAATTAACCAGTGGCTGTGACAGATATCCAAAGCAGGCAGTTTGTGTACCAATTTAGCCTTGCTATCTTCATTTTGACAGTTATTAGAGCTTACTCAAGCCCAAATTTACCCAGGTAGATTTCTTCTGCTTCTCTGAGATTTGACTTACTTGTTAAAAGAGGGCTGGCAGGAAGAAGGTAATTTGAGGGAGAAGCAGAAGAAAAGGAGAGGAAAGGGAGCCCAAAGATTGATGACATAAAATAATTTCTTGAAATATTTTTTCTGTTTTGAAATTGACTTAAAATACATGCCCTAGAGTAGGTGGCAGGTTCAGATTTTGAGTCCAGCTCACTGACTTTTTGTGTGTTTAGAGCTGTATGTCCTCGTGTAATCACCATTAAAACTAAGACAGAAAAGGTCCCATCAGCTTGACAGCCTCCCTTCTGTCCTTTCTCACCAGTATGTGCTGGCTTGAGGTTATGCATCCAGTGGTTCTGGGCAGCTCTGCGCATGGTTCTCCGTGTGCCTTACTTCTTCTGAGTGTAACCTTGGGAACGGAGGTGCTGGCCAAGCTTCCTTGGATACTACCAACAGTTACGTTTGAAGGGGTGGAGCCAATTCACAAACAATGAACAAATAGCAACACTTGAGTTTCAGCTCTATGGCAAACTTACCAATACTTGGTTTTGTTACTTGTTTTAAATTTTAGATAATCTAATGTGCACACAGTGGTAACTCCCTGTAGTTTCAATTTGCACTTTCTTGATGAGTTATCTATGAAATGTCTGTTCTAGTTTTTTTTTGTCACATTTAAAGTGGTTATTTGTCCTTTTATTATTAACTTTAAGGGTTCTTAATACATTATGAGTGTGAGTTTTTTGTCCAATGTAACACACCATTATATAATCCTCATCCCAGGCTATGGCTTACCTTTTCACCTCTCATATCCTATGTAAGAAATATTTGCTACCATAAAGTTAAGAAATTATTTCATTTATTTCCTAGATGTTATTTGTTTTACCTTTGAAATTTGATATGTACTCCACCTGTAATTGATTTTGTATATTTTGTGAGGTACTGTCAAGATCTACCTTGTACCGTAAAAGTATCTTATAGGATTATTTTTATAGAACATCGTACTTTTCCCTCTGAACTGATTTAGAATTGTTGTCAACCTCAGATGACCCTGTGTGTGCGGTTCTGTTTGGGAACTCTGTCTAATATTTCACCAGCCAATTTGTCCAGTTTTTAACCAATATGTGTGCTGTATTAATAACTGTAACTTTGTAGTAGATCTCAAAATCTGATAGTGTAAGATTTCTAGTTTCTTTCTACAAAATTTATTTGTTCTAGGTCCTTTACATTTCTATATATACTTCATAATCAGTTTGGTTACTTCAATAGTGACAAAGACAAAAACAATTTCAGAGACTTCGATATTTCACTAAATGTGTAAAGTTTGGAGAGAAATTACATCTTAGCAAACATTTAATCTTTGAAACTACTAATGTGTTATGTATATCAATTTATTTAAGTCTTTTAATGGTTTCCAATTTTCAGTGAGGAAGTCTTGGAAATTTTAATTAGAATTATCTATAATTTGCCATTTTTCATACAATTGTGAGTGCTATTATTTTGAAAGTTTCTAAATTTTTTGATGTTCATATATAGAAATAGAATTACCGTGTATGCCATGGACCACCAGGGACTGTGTCTGAGTCTGGAGGACCCAGGAGGTGACCACCCACTGCCAGCAGATGCTGTGGCCCACTGGAGACCTCTGCCCAAGTCTGGGAGGTTTAGGAATTGAATGCCTCATGCCTGGTCCCTTCATTAACCTTCACACAGGGCAACGGAGTTGACAACCAACAGACCAACCCGACTGAAGAAGAGACCAACACCCAGGATGAGTCTTGCTTCAGGACTGAAGTGCTACCCTACCACAGAGATGGGGTGAGAGACAGCCTTGGAGGATAGGCGTGGAGCAGTGGGAGTAAAGAGGAATCTCCTGGGATCCTGTGGGAGATCACAGGACCTCTCTTCTGTTGTGCAAGGGTAGGACTGGTGACAACAGTTGTCAGAAGAGGCAGTCTGGAAGAAGTAGACGCTCAGCCTAGTGGTATGATTAAGCTCCGGCACTGCTTCCGACATCCAGCAGAAATCAGTGCTCTGAATTACCGTAGGTAAATATAGGGGAGGCTAACTGTCTTCTCTAAAATCAGAGACCTCTTTGTTTTGTAAAAGGCTTTTCATGACAGCCATGGATCCTAGGGTTTGTTAGTATCCAGTTTACATTTGATGCCATTGTTGTCACTCAATTTACTAACATAGACAAGGTGACACAGTCCTGGATGGCAATTGATTTTCTCCCTATGCCAATACCTAGATTCCCTGGAGGGTCATAAAAAAATACTGTGGCTTCCTCCTGAGGAACAGAGCACTGGGTCAAAGAATTTGCAAACCCCAGCATAAGAAACAAACAAACAAAAAACAGAAATACAGAAAGGCAAGGCAAAACTGCTCCCTCAAAACTGTTAACTCCCCTAAAATGACTATAGGGGACAGTGAGCGGTAGGAAATCATAAGCTACACAGTAGATGGGTCTGAGAGGATATCGGTGAAGGCGAAACAAATTTAAAGGAGATGTAATTAATCACATAATGACTGCATTGAAACAAATGATCAGCAAGTCTAGAGAAGACACTAATAAACAACTAGAGGAGCTAAAGAAAGGGATACAAAAACATGAACAACCAGAACAAAAAAGAGTGGGAGTTCATAAGAAAGTCCCATACAGAAATACAGGAGTTTAAAAATATAATTAAAAGCATGGGTAACCACAGTGACCAATGAGAATATAGTGCCAGACATAGAGGACATGGCTGCCATCATTGATCAGTTAATGAGAGTTATGTTCAAAAGAACAAGGGAACATGAAAAATGAATCTTACAGCTCCTAGATGATTCAAAGAGGTCTCACATAAGAGTAATTGGAATTAGTGAAAAGTCAGAAGACAGCACAAAGGGCATTAAAAATCTGGTTACACAAGTAATAATGGAACTTTTTCCAGATATGAAAAAGAAATTAACATACAGAAATGTGAAGTATATATAGCCCTGAAAAGCCACAATCAGAAGAAGAAAGAAAAAAAAAAAACACTCCACAGCATACAATAATTAAAATACCAGAACTAAAACACAATTATAGAATCTTAAAGGCTTCTAGAGAAAGCAGTGAATCATCTATAAAGGAAAACCTATTAGAATTACAACAGATTTCTCAGCACAAGCCTTAAAGGCAAGATAAAAATGAAAAGAAGTGTTTTAAAGTCTTAAAATAAACAACTTCCAACCCTTATTATTGTACCCTGCAAAATTACCTTTCAGAATTGATGGAGAAACATGAACTTCCATGATAAAGAAAACCTTAGGAAATTTATGAACACTCCAAAAAGTTCTCAAGGATATCCTACAAGGAGACAGTGAAGCTACTAACGTCAAATGATCCAATTAAGTAAATATCTCAGGTAGGGAAAATAGTAAATAGAAGGTAAATAAGCAAAACAGTAACAGGAAATTGACAGGTACAATGACAGGTATAGGTCAATAGCTATCAATTGTACTGTATCAAATGAACTAAAGTCATCAATCAAAAGACACAGATCAGAAGAATGGATTAAGAAACAAAATTCAGCAATATGCTACATACAAAAAAAAAACACATTTGGCACAAAAAGAAATTCACAGAATATGGATCAAAGGAGGGAAATCAACATACCTTGCAACAGGAACCCAGAAATAATCTGGAGGAGCTATCCTACTTTCAGACCAACTAGATTATAAGTTCAAGCTGATTAAAAGAGACAAAGAAGAACATTATGCATTGGTTAATGAAACTTTTCAACAGGAAGAGATAACAGTTACAAAATACATGCACCAAACCACAGTGCATCCAGCTTCATGAAGCAAACTCTAATGACATAAAGAATTAGATAAACATCAATACAGTCAGAGTGGGAGGTTTCAATGCCCCATTATCACAAATAGACAGATCAACCAAATGCAAAACCAACAAAGAAATATCAGAGTTGAACCAAACCTTCAGACAAATGGACCTAATAGATATATTCAGGGTGTTCCATCCAAGAACAACAGAACAAATTCTTTTTGTCTGTGTGTGGTTATTTCCCCAAAATAACCACACGTTAGGTTAATAAAGTATGCCTACATAAATGCTAAAGAAATGAAATGTTACCAAGCATGTCATCAGATCACAGTAACAAAAGAAACCATAGAAACTATGCAAACATATGGAAATTAAGCAAAACACTCTAGAATAATCAATGGGTCACAGATTAAGGAAGAAATATGACAGCTCCTAGAATAAAGTGATAATGCCAGTACAGCACACTCACTAGAACTTATGGGACATAATGAGAGCAGTCTTATGAGGGAAGTTTATAGCAGTGAATGCCCACATCAGTAAAATAAAATGAGATTAAATAAATAAACTAGTTTATAGCAGTCTCAAGGTCTTAGAAAAAAAAGAAAAACAAACCTAGAGCTTGTACAAAGAAAGAAGTTACAAGGAACAGAGCAGAGATTAATGAAATGGACACTAAAAAAATACAAAGGATCAGTGTATCAGTGAGCTGCTTCTTTGAAAGAATAAGTAAAGTAAAAAGACTCTTAGGCAACCTTACCAAAAAGGAAAGAATAGACACAAGTTAATGTAATTAGATATGCAAAAGGTGAAATCACAGTAGACACCACCAAAATACAGAAAATTATTAGCAACTGCTTCGTAGCCTTATATGCCAAACAATTAGAGAACTCAAAAGAAATGGAGAGATTCCTAGGTACATATAAATTGCCAAAACTGAACCAAAAAGACATAACAATCTTAGACAATCCAAAAACAGGCAAAACAAATTGAAGCAGGACAAAAAAAAAAAAAAAACCCCAAAACTATCAAGAGCCCAGACCTGATGGATTCATAGCCTAATTCTACAAGAACTTCAGGGAAGATTTAAATATCAATACTTATCAAACTATTTATTTATTTATTTATTTATACCAGGAATTGAACTCAGGACTTCACACTTGCCAGGCAGGCACTTGTGCCACTGAGCTATGTCCCTGGCCTAACTCTTTAATGAATCAAGAGGAAAAGAAAACTTCCAAATACTTTCAAAATCACTCTCAGAAGTTAAATTATTGATCCTGAGACCAGACAAGATCCAATCAAAAAAGAGAACTGTAGGCCAATTTCTGTAATGGAGATACATGCAAAAACCCTTAAAAAGGTACTGACAGATAGAATGTGATGAATGATCAAAACGATCACACACAGCAGGCTTAGTCTCAGGGGTATAAGGATGGTTCAACACACACAAATCAATAAATATAAGTCATCACATAGATAGAAGCAAGACAAAAATAACATCAATAGATGCAGAAAAAGCCTTTGAAAAATTCAACATCTACTCCTGATAAAAACCCTGAAGAAAAGAGTTATAGAAGGACCCCATCTCAATGTGATAAAAATCATTATCAACCAACTGCCAATACCATATTAATTGAGAAAAGCTGAAGACCTTCTCTATAAAATCAGGAACAAGTCAAGGATATTTATTATCACCCTCCTTTTCAACATAGTCTCTGAAACATGAGCCAGAGAAATAAAACAAGAGAAAGAAATAAAAGAGATATGTATAGGAAAGATTGAAATTAAAGTATTGTTTGCAGATGACATGATTCTTCACTTATAAGATCCAATGAACTCCACCAAAAGACTCTTACAATTGATAACCAAATTCAGCAGAGTAACAGGATATAAAATAAACACAGAGAAATCAATAGCATTCCAACACAGTAATAATGAACTCACTGAAAAAGAAATGAGGAAAACTATATCATTTCCAATAGTGACAGAAAATTAAATACTTAGCTATTAATCTGATTGAGGAAGTGAAAAACCTCTAAATGAAAATTATATTGGACCAAAAAAAATTGAGAAGGACATAAGAAAATAGAAAAATATTCCCTGTTCCTGGGTAGGCAGTACCAAAACGGTTATACTCCTAAAATTGATATACAATTTTAGTGCCATCTGAATAACAAAATACCAATGATATTTCCCAAGAACTAGAGAAAGCAATCCTAAAACTGACAGGGAATCAGAAAAGGCCCAGAAAGCAAAAGCAATGCTGGGCAACAAAAGCAATGCAGGTGGCATCACTATCCCAGAGTTGAAGTTATAGTATAAAGCGACAGTGATTAAAACAGCATGGTACTAGTATAGAAACACACATGTGGATCCATGGGGCAGAATAGAAGTAGAAATATCTGCAGGCAGATACAGATATTTGATCTTTGACAAACGAGCTGAAAACATACACTGGAGGACATGGTATCTTTAATAAATGGAGCTGGGAAAATCAGATGTGCAGAGTCTAGACCTGTATATCTCTTTATGTACTACACTAAAATCAAAATGGATTGAAGATCTCAATGTTAAAAGAGAAATGATTAATCCCCTGGAAGATTAAGTAAAGCTCTTCAAGACATAGGTGAAGGCAAGGTCTTTATAAACAGCACCCAACTAGAACAAGAAATATTGAGAACCAACAAATGGTATAGTATCAAATTAAAAAGCTTTTGCACAACAGAGGAAACAACCAACAGAATGAAAAGACAATCTACAGAATGAGAAAAAATTATGCCAGCTATTTCTCAGTCAGAGGACTACTAGGGAGGAGAAGTGTTAAAGGAAGGGGAGGTGAATGGAGAAAAATCAAGATATATCATGTACAAGTACAAATTTCTTATGAATCTGTACCAATACCTAAATGTACCTATATTTGAACTTGGTTAATTAAAAAGAACATAATAAAGAACTCAAAAAAATTTTGACCACCTCCAAAATAAAAGACTCAATTAAAAATTAGGAAACTGAAGTGAATAGATACTTTCCATAGAAGAAGTACAAATGGCCAATAAATGCTCAACAAAACGCTTATTGTCATTGGGCATCAGAGAAATGAAAGTTAAAATACATTAAGATAACATCTTATCCCAGAAAGAATGGGTCTAATAAGTAAATGTAATAACAAATGCTAGCAAGCTTGTGGGAAAAGAAAGGAACTCTGCTACACTGTTGGTGGAAGCGTAAGTTAGTACAACCACTATGGAAAAATAGAAATTCCATTTGACCCAGTTATCCTTTTTCTATGTATCTTCCTAGAAGAGTTAAAATCATACTACAGGGATACATGCATATCCTCATTTATAGCTGCACAATTTATTATAACTAGAACTTGCAAACAACATATATGTTGATCAACAGGTAAATGCCTAAGGAAAATGTGGTAATTATACACAACAGAGTAGTAAGCTCCCATAGAGAAAGATAACCTTGAGGCCTTCGCAAATAAATGGATGAAGTTTGAGAACATCATGTTAAATGAAATAAGTCATACACACAAACTCAAGTATCACCTGATTTCTCTCACATGAGAAACACAAAGAACAAATAAGAAAAATAAATAGGAATAAGAAAAAGTTCATATACTTCCCTGAATTACAAGTTTCATTAAGAAATATTTCAATATCTATGCTACTTGGTTTCATTTATATTACTAGCTTATCTCAGTTCTTTTAAAAGAAAATTTTGTGCTATTGTCTGTTTCTTTTTTGTAAGAATCTGTTGGTTTGTTATATATTCTGAGTAACTACTTTGAAGATACTAACACACAGTACAATAGCAACTGTTACGCTGTTATTTGGTCATGAAATTTTGTTTTCACATACAATAAAAAAATAAAAATAAAAATAAATAGAATTAACTCTTGGAAATAAACTCTGTATAACATGACCTTGTTAAATTCACTTATGAGTCCTGAATTTTATAAGTTCTTCGGAATTTTCTTTTTGTACATGATATAATCTCTGGATAAGATAATTTCATCTTTTCATTTTCAATCTCTGTGCCTTTTCTTATTTTTCTTGCCTTATTGCACTAGCCAAGATGATGACAGGTGATGCTGGGAAGAAAAAATGAAATAGACAAGGTTTACACGAAGAAACACAGAAGCTGGAGGGAGTAAACCCAGGTTCTCTGGTTTTGTCTTTGGCCTAAGGAGAATGAATGGCACCTCTGGAGCACGTTTGGTCATGTGGAATTTTGTGCTTGTTTTAACAAATCTTTCCTACCCAGGATGGAGTTAATTATTCTGGCTGAGTTTTCTCCTGGGTCCTGTGTCATTTCGTGACCCAGCCTATGAAGGAGTGATTACTGGTAGACAACATTGAATTTTCTATTCCCTTCAATTCTCTACTATTCAATTTTCATTAATTCCTTTCATCTTTTGTTTACTCATTAATTAGTTGCTTATTAAGTGGCTCTTACATGGGAGGCATTTTAGTAAGTAGTAGGAAATTTATTTTTTAACAAAATAGACCTAATCCGACCTGTACTGAGCCTACAATTGTCTTAAATTTAAAAGATTATCTGAATTTCAACTGGAGATTTGTTTGTATTTAATTGTAGGATTAGTGCACCAAATTTCATTCAGGACCCAAGGTGTTCTGTGTGTCCTGTCTGTCATACTTAGACTGTTGGTTTTTGATCTTAAGATCACTTCACTACTGTAGTTCTAAACGTCATAACTTTCCACCAAAATATTTAAGGAAGGAAGCAGAAAGCCATTCCCAGGGTCTCTCTGAAGACCGTCTCTGTTTCAGTGGTAAGAATTGTACCACATGGTCATCCTTAGCTACAAGAGAGACTGAAAACACGGGTGTCATGCCAAGAGGAGCGACTTTGCGAGGGTAAACTCAGATTAGCTATAGTAGATCCACTACAGCTGTTTGCACTGTCACTCTAAACCCAGCTGGAATGTTCCCAGCCACAAAAAGGAGAAACGGCCAGCAGACAGACGTTGAGCAGTGTCCACTACTGGGGGAGTCACTGTTTACCATCTTCCAAAGCCCAATTAATTTAGACTCGGTCTTCTTCCAGTTTTGCCTGCAGCACGTTGTTCTTTTACTTCATGGAATTTGCTGTTACTATTTGTCACACAGATTTGAATGTCCTGTTCATATTTCTGTTTTCTCTCTGTCCACAGACTGTGAAGTCTCTGAGTGCAGTTTTTTTTCACTGCTACCTGTGCTCCAAGTCCAAGCCCAATGCTTCAGACCCAATAAATGCTTTAAAAACGTGTATTAAACTTTAAAAGTGATATTGACTAATCTACGTTTAATAAATGGATGAGTACATGATTAAAAATTGTAATCTTTTATGAAGACATTGTTGTTTGGTTGGTTATAATCGATTCAGATCTTCAACTTTCCCGACTGGCCCAATGTTCATAATTCAAGCATAAAGAATATTCAGAAGTACGAAGAGAATTTTGGGATTAAACAAGAGCTGTGTTGATTGCTTGACAAAATTATATTAGAAAATTTAATTAGTCCCAAACTGCTGTACTTATTTGGATGTGCAAGCTTGTTCTGATTTGACTGCAGTTTATATCTTCACTGCTTTGGTCCCTAAATCCCATCCCTTCCAGGGAAAATGAATTTATTATGCTTAAGTATTCGTTCATTCACGTATTTATTCATTCATAAAATAAACACTGACTATCATACCTCTGGGTAAGTCACTGTGCTATTGTGTGCCTCACAGCATTAGGGCACAGTCTCTTTCCTGAACACCTGCTGTACCTATTTGATAGGGCAAATTCAACACCTTTGTTAAGACTGTCTCAAGTGTCTCCATCCCATGGAAAGCTTCCATTCTCCCGGACAATTTTATTTTTTCACTGTGGTCACAATGCACCATCCGTATGCCTCAATAATAGTTTATTTTATTTCTTAATTTTTGTTCAACCCTTTATTTGTTTTCATGCTTTCTTCCTTCATTAGCCTGTGACTTCTTGGTGGTAGAAATCTGTCATAATCAAATCTTTGTATTCTAGTCTCTTTCATGTCCCTGACATATACAGCAAGGCTTCACTGACAGCTTACAGAGCACAAGAATAAATGAATAAATAGATGTGTGACCAATTTTGCAGTTCAGAAAACTGGGGCTCACCAAATATACTAGCAAACCATAGGCCTTGGGCTGCAATTGGGATCTCTGGACAATTATTCAGGATGCAATCTACAGAACCCGACTTCCCCTCTAGTGTTCTCCTTGGTGACGCTCTACAGCTGTCGGTTTCATGGAGGTGTGGCCACCCTGAGGTGGGCAGCATCTTATTGTTAGAGCCAAGTGAGCAGTGTTTGCCACCTCCCTTAGATGTGCATCTGTGTGTAGCAATCTGCGGATTCATCTTTTCCATTCTGTGGGTGTTGTCTCCTCACAGGCGGCGCCTCAACAACACTGGGGCAGAGCAGTGAGCGGAAGAGGCCATCTTCTGGTTCTGAACATAGATAAGCATCACTAGCTTTTTCCTTCTAACAATGATGACCTCAAAAGCCCCCGCTTAGAAGACATAGGCAACAAGACCCAGCAAAGTAGGTGAAAAGTGAGAGCAAATCTTGCTTTTCTCAGGAGATAGTTTTTGTTTTCTGGAAATGCACACATCCAGATTCAATGTGTGCCATTCTTTCAGCACGGTGCCAGGCACAGGAGAGCTCCTCAGGAAACTCTGAACCCTCCATCCTTCCTCCAACACCAGATTCTAAATGAGAAAAAGCCCTATATGAATCTTAGAGTTGTATTTTAAAGTAGTTTATTGCAGGTTGTAAGCATGCCATCTAGCATAGTGACACTGTTTGTTTGTTTACAGGGTATTTTGACCTCAGTTTTCGCAAAAAAAAACCTCTCTTCTAGTCTACTAGTTTGCAGGGCTGAGGACTGAGACTAAGAAAGAATAAGTGATTTTGAATTCAAGAAACACTAAGTCAATATTTATTTTCAAATTATTCACTAAATACCCACTATATAATAATACAGCCGATACATTTCACCATGTGGAAAACTGGGTCTTCTGGACCAGATTGGAAGCTCTGGGAGGAGGCCTCACTGAGACAACGACGTTGGAACCTTGGCAGTGCTACAAGCTCCCCGAGTGGCTGAGGTGAGACTGAGATGCAGGTCAGCTGTACTCTAAACACAATACTTTTGGCTTTGTGCTCTCCTCTCTTTCTAGACAAGCTCTGGTCCAAAACCACTACATCAAGCATTTTCCAAGCCCCGCTGCAATTGGCATGGTACAACAAATGGCCCTATGGTCTGAGATGCCCAGCGGATCTGTTAGTGGAACTGTCTGCTAGACTTGGGCAAAATGCCAGACCCTTATATATCCATCAGATCTGCTCTGTTGAACGTCTTAAACAAAGAGAAGCAATCCAGGCAGTTAAAAGCAACCTATCCAGCAACAACATAAGGACAAAATAATTTGCTTCTCTAAAATAGAATAAACCATTTAAACAGCAAGAGCCTGTAGAACCTATGACTGGAAGAGCTAGAACATGCTTTAGTATTCTAGCCTCCTGTATTTATAGATATTTATAGATATGTAGATACTGAAATTCAGAAAAGTTATGCATAATGATTATTGCCACTCGATTAGATGACAGGATTGAATTAGAACCATGTTCTGACTCCCATGCAGGGAGGAGATACAGTAGAATCTCACAACAGGTGAACTAACATCTGACATTGAATTCTGACTCTGGTATTTAACACTTACTTAGAGCTTGTAAAATCAGCTGGCTCAGGGGCACTTTTGATCCACACTAGGTATTTTCGCCTCTTCTTCTATGACTTGCTGTCTCCACCTCATTCTGATGTACTCCCAGGATGTAGTATTTACTGATTTTGACATACTGTGCACATATTTTTGTAAGATAAATTGAAAGGAAAATATTAAATCTCAATCATTGTTCCACTTACATTAAGCAATACTTAATAACTAGGACAGTACAAGGAGCCTGCCTATCCTCCCGGAACCGAAGATACGAGATTTAACTCTCACAGCCTAGTCAAGGTAGGAGCAACTCGAGACACAGAGATCAGAAGTGCAGAACGATGACACAGAATCCACAGGACGCACAGACACTACAGACTTGCCTTTGTCATCACAGAATGTTTGATTCTCACACTGGAAACAGGCAACCCAGTAGAAAAATGGCTTAGCCTTTGGTATATCTTAAAGGAAAGGTTGCATAGTTTACCTTTTAGGCAGGACATACTCTCATTAAAGGACAATTTCATTGGTTAAAGGATATTTACCTGCCCCAGATACTCTGTGGTAAAATTGGTCCCCGCCTGCTCAATGAGGTGACCGAAAGCTCCTCTTCATGATTTCCAAATGTCTCTGAGGTTGAACCACTCCTGGTTGCAAACCACCAGACTTGACCCATGGAAAGATAGATTTCCTGGTTCAAATCTATCTTGGCCCAGTCAGTACGAACCTTTGTGCTCTTGGGTAAGTCACCCAATTTTCTGTGTTTCATTTTCTTTATCATCTAAGTGGAGGAAATAACAGCATCTGATTTGTAGGGCTGTGAGAATTAAAAGATTTATGTGGGCTGTGCAACTCAAAGCCTGTTACGTAAAAAGGCATGCTCTGTATTTATGATGATTAAAATGTAGACTTCTAGACGACCGACTGGGCAGTTATATTTGTCAAGCACTATAGGACAGTGATTTAGACTGGGAAATATTCAGTGACCTGCTTGACATCTAAAAAACAAATATATCATTCCAAAATTTGGAAGGAAAATTGGAGAATTAAAAATTAATAGAAGCTAATGAAATGTCTGCAATATGTAACATCAAGGTCACCATAACTCAGCTCAATTCTTAACTGTTTATGTAAGAATATAGTGATGTTGAAATAACATGTGAAAAATTTTGTTAGTGAAACTCAGAAAATAATTACACCAAATATTTTTAAAGCAAAAGAAAGCTGTCCAGAACTCCTGGTCTCTTCAAGATCATCTCTACAACCTTCTTTCTGGGCACTCTGGCCTCAGCCCTGGGTCATCCTTGGCACTGCTCTCTCCTGCATACCCTTTCAGATGCCCAGAGTTCGGTATCCCTGTTCTACCTCTACTGCTAGCTCCTTGGTCTGCCGCTGGGGATCTGGTCAAGATTGTTGCCAGTCTCCTCACCGGCTTCCTGCCCCCATTGTTGCGTTAAATAATCCAGTTAAAAACTGAGCTATATCTTACTATCCTCTACTCAAACCCTTGCAGTGACTTCACAACCCTATCACAGAAATCTCAAATTCCTAAAGATCTGAAAAACTTCCATTGCCTTCTTGTTCTCTGATCTTGCACCCTTTTCCTCCATCATTCTAGTCTGGGCATGCTGGTCTTCTGGCCAGTCTTCAGGTATGCCAAGCACCCCTACCCCCAGAGCCTTTTCACTGTCTGGCTTTTGTTTCCAGAATGTTTTTCCTCATAGCCAACTCCTCCATCTCCTTTAAGGCTGCTCAAATATGACCTTCTCTAGGAGACCTTTCTGAACATTTTATTAATATTGTAGTCTCTCCCTGAAACACCTCTCACCCTTTTCCGGGATGTATCTTTCTGCAAAGTATGCAACACCAGCAGAGATAATTCACTTATTCTCTTTATTATAGTTCCAAGGAGAGTGGCAAGATTTATATTCTATTTAGTGCTAGGATACTTGATGACTAAGAGAGTATCTGATGCATAGCAGGTACTCAATAAACACTTGTTCCATAAATGAACACATATGTGATGTGTATACATTTTTTGTGCTTGATATGATGTTAGATGCCACCTCCAAATATAGGAGCTATATAAAATGTCTACGGAATATCTTAAAATGTGCTACAAAGGTCTTAAATTATTTTGTGAGGTTGTTTTTTTTTTGTTTGTTTGGTTTTTTTGTTTTGTTTTGTTTTTTTCTTATATCTTTACAGCAGTGGCTGGAATTTAACCACCGGCTGGCCCAGTTTATCTCTTTTGTTTGATCCTTTCTTCTGTCCATGTCACATTTTATTATTGAGAGGTGCCAAATAGTTCTATTTTTCAAAGACTCCAGATTATTTTACGTCTTTTTGTCTTCATTCATGCTGCCCACTTCTCTCTGGAATTCCCGTTACCCTTTTCTTTTTCAGGCCAGTTCTTGCACTTCAGGGGTGCAAGCCTCCTCAGGAGTTTCCGGGGGCCCTCTTGTTGAACTGGGTGACCCAACTTCTGTGTCCCTCGTAATCACCCGTGAATTCCTCCTGCTCTGCCGTCTCCATACGACATTGGAATTATTTCCCCGCGTGTCCATCACGCCCCCTCTGCCGCACACTCAGAGAGACGGACCGACCCGGGCTGAAGCTGCGCAGGCTTGGAAGGCAGTGCAGTGATGGAGGCCTTCCTGGGGAGACACACTCCAAGGCTCGGGCTCCTCCGTCCTTTCACACCAAGCCTCCCCACTTCTGATGCAGTTGTAAAGCGACCAGGGCAGTGGGGAGCAGACCAGACCGGCTTGCCTCTGAATCCTGGCTTTCCGTTGTCCTGACGTGGATCTCAAACAAACCCCCGCTTGCAGTGTCCTCGTGTGCACGAAGTGAAGAAGGAGCGAGAACGTGGCCATGCCCCACACGTCCTCGCTCCACCCGGGGGAGGGCAGGAGATAACTTCCTCATGCTCGGCGCTCCTCCTCCCTGAGTCGAAGCCTGCAGGAGCCGCGTGGCGAGCTGTCTCGGAAGTGCGGGAGCGGCAGATACTGTCAGATGTGGCGGGTTCGTTCACTTCCTCGCGAGGGCCATGTTCTCTGATAGCTGAGTTCAGCTTTCACTTCTAACAGCCTCCAAAGGTTGACTGAGAGCTAATAAAGTCATTTTACCCAGGAGACATCTTCGCCAGGTCGTCATCGGTCCGGTCTTGGTCTCGCTGCTGCTTCCTCAGGGAGGACCTGGGACTCTCCGGGCGCCCCTGGGGCTCCCCTCGCGCTCCTGCCGGCCAGGGCCTGTTTGTCCTCCTGTGTGCCGCAGCTGCAGAGCCTGCCTGGGGACCCCACAGTGCGGCAGGGATGCTGCCACCGTTTCTCTTTCCCTCGTGGTCAGGCTCTGCGGACTGAAGCCGGTCTGTGTCTTCCCAGTTGCTAGCAGAAGAGATTGGACCTCAGCACCATTGGTCTCCCGGGGGTTCAGAACCATGCGCTTTATTTGCAGGCCCAAGCTTACTTCGTAGATTCTAAGTGTCCGTTCTAGTAGCAGTGAGCAAAATCAAAGATGCCAAAGCAGCAGAGGAGGCAGAACGCGGCATTTCCTTTCATGGTTTTGCTTTCTTCTTTACTTCACGTTCCTTATTTAGGACTGAGAAGGAAATTAGTGACTGTCATAGCATAGAGTGGATTTTGATGAATGTGACTCTGGTTATAGATAATGAATAGGGTATTTTTTTTTTTTTCCTTAAAGAGAGAGAGGCACTATAGCATTGTTTAAATTCACAGACGCTGGAACCAAATTTCCTGGTTTTGAGCTGGGTGTGGTGTTGCATTCCTGTGATCCTAGCAATCAAGAAGCTGAGGCAGGAGGGTCCCCATGAGTTTGAGGCCAGCTTGGGCTACATAGTGAGTTCAAGTTCAAGTTCAGCTTACACTGCACAGCAAAATGCTGTCTCAAAAGCAAAAACAAAAAAGCCAAATATCCTGCTTTCATTCTCTTCCTTTGATTTTCTTTCTTTCTTTCTTTCTTTCTTTCTTTCTTTCTTTCTTTCTTTCTTTCTTTCTTTTTTAGAAGTAACTGTCTGTACGAAGGAAGATAATGTGCATCCCTATCATATACGTGTAAAAATACTAAGGATGTACAGTGTACAAAAACAGTTTCTTGTAGTTCTTTCACATCCTTGTGGGTTGTATACTTAAGGAAAGAAACAGCTTTAGTATGATCAACAGTGACAGTAATACAGTTTCTTGCGTTCACATACCTTTGATTTTCAGTAAACATCTTATCTCCAAATTCCATCTTTTCCTCCAGAGAATACGATTTGATAAAACTTGTTGTCTGCCTTTGCTTTTCCCTTTTACCACCCAACCTATTTATCATAATCAGTTGTACCCAAACCATCCTACGAACACAACTTTAATATGGGTTAAATGTCCACATTGCCACAACAATGGTTAATTTTAGGTGTTTACCTTCTTTGCTTCTTAGGTGCACTTAATGTAGTTTACCACTATTTCTTTGAAACTGTTTTTCTGACAGTCACAGCACCACACCCATCGGCTCCTTCCTCCTTCAGTCTTGGTGTTCTCTACAACCTTCTCTTTCTTCTATCAAGAAGGGTTGTTTTCTGGGGATGTCTTCTTAGTGAACTTCCCTTCTGATTTTAAATACTTTCCCCAACCTCACTCTCCAAATTTCACCTATAGTGAGAACAGAACAATTTGTACTTCCTGTTTTGACCTGTTCTTAGTTCTCAGACCTAAACATTCAAAAATGCCCAATGCACACCGTTTTCTTGCTTCACCTGTATTTGTCAAAGGCAATATGTTCAGAGGGAACTTTTTTTATCCATGTCTCTACACAGAAGCTTCTCCTGTGCTCAAGATAGAAGCTTGGAGTTATTTTTGCTTCTTTTCTCCTCTGCATTTCCTTGAATTCCTCTGCATTTTCTGTCCTATGAATTCTGTTCCTAAGTATTTTAGTTCCTTTCTCTTTCATTTTGGTTATATTGTCTGTGTATCTCAAGCCCTCATCTTCTCTCATAGACTTTGACAATGATCTCATCAGTCACCTGATCCATAAGCCATTGCGTTCCATGCCCATGTGAATCTACAGCATGCCAAGTAATGGAAACACTCACACTGGTCATATATGTACCTGTTGCTGTAATATCCAGGGCAGATGAAGACTTGTGTGACCTCTGACCTAGCACTGTACTTCAGGAAGAAATCTAGCACATGTCCACAAAGGGTTATACAAACGGATATTCAGAATGACATTAGTTTTAATAGCAAGAGTACAGAAAGACCATGAGAGTGAATTCAGAGGGGAAAGGATCAAGGGGCCATGGTGTGGGCACAGAATGAAAAATAACACCACAGTCAAAATAGATGATTTAAAGATATGCCTATTACAACTGAGTTTAAAAGGTAAACTGTAGAAAACATTTTAATCATTTGATATCATTTAAAGTTCGGAAACATGAATGGTTCTATGTATTGTTCACACAGACACGTGCATTCAGCAGCAGTACTAAAATATGCGTGAGAATTGCGAGCCTCAGGGTCAGAAAGTGGTTATATTTGGGAGTAGAGGGATGCATTCGGAGTGAGGCCTGTAGGATGTTTTAGCCTCCTTACTTTAAAAATATTCTGAATCAGCATGGCAAAGCATGATGCTTGATTAAACAGGGAAATGAGTGTCTATTACTTTATTATTCTCTCTAATTTTCTCTATGTTAAACATTTTTATAATTGGGAAAATCTGACAGTGTTGCACCCTTGCTTAAAACACAACCCTGACCCCCCTTAGTTCTTATCACCCCTCCCCAGAGAAACCACAGGAACTAAGGCAGTTTAAATAGAGTGAATCTCAGTGTTTCTGATGGGAAACTTAAAATAAAATGCTTTGTTTTTCTTTACTTCTATTCGATCTTTTATTTGGCACAATAAGCTGGGGTAACAACAAGAAGAGCAAAACTAACTCTATACAATGACTTGGACCTCACAGCACTGACAGCTTCAGGAGACGTGGCTGCTAAAGTTGCCGTGCTGTTGGCGTCAAGTGGGAGTTAGGGAAGGGACCCGGGAGAATTGTCTGTGAACCCTTCTGCCCCAGGCTTGTGAGCGGTAGACCTCCTACACAAAATCCTCAGGCAGCACTCACCAGTTGATGTGTGCCTGGAAGGAAGAGGAAACGAGTTTAGAAAAGTGGTAGCTCATCTTTCAGGTACATCCAGGGAAGCAGTGACCTTGTGGAAGTTAATAGCAGCCATGCTAAGGCAAGTCAGAGTACCAATCATGAAGTGGAAACTCAGAGGAAAGAGGTGTCACTGAGGACGACCACGCCTCTCTTATTGCGTGAATTTATCGAGGGCCGGCCCTAAGGTAGACAGTGTGCCAGACACCAAGGGAACCCTTTGAAGTACAAAGCCCCTCTTTGTCCAGGAGGACCTGGGGTGATTAGTACAGGTCTTACCAGAAGTCTGCTAGGTCTCTAGCTATTTCACTATGAGCAAGGATTTAGTATTTTGGTATGAACAAGCACATCTCCTTTATCACTTAACCTACTTTGCTCTATATGGTCTGTTGCTTTAAATGGGAATTATCCTTGCTTACATGCAATCTCTGTTTCCTCATCCCCAGACAAGCAAAGCACCTCATTTCCTGCATTCTGCATGATACTGTTCTTTTGGTTCTGTGCACGTTTCCCTTCAACGTGAAATGCCTTCCTATCCCTGCTCCAAGTCGCTTAACTAAGTAGTGGTGCACAAAGAATTTGTTTTATGATCGTAATAGGCTTTCTAAATATACCCTCTTCCCTGTATTCTTTCTTTCCCTCCTAGCGTGTGTATTCTTTTTGCCACTCCATTTAAATGAATTTAACTTTGGGTATGTAATGTTTCCATGTATTCATAAATACTGCAAAGGAGGAACCTTAGTAGAGGATATAAGATGGTAGAGTAGACAGTACTTGAGTCAAGTATCTGAACAGGAAACATCAAGTCTGATTAGAGTTTGTAAAATCTGCAAGTTCTCAGACTTCATCCAAGATTTTCTGATTTGGAGTTGCTGAGGTACAGCCAACAAATGTGTAATTCAGCAGTGTTTTCAGTAATATTTACATTTGCTCAAGTTTGCAAATAACTCTTCTCTAAGACACCAGCTCCTGAGCAGGATTTTTGAATGAAGTGGTTTCATAGTGAAATGTTTAGGAGAGACTTTTTAAAAACAAAATTAAGAAAGATTTTCAGTTTCTGTAGCACTGTTTGACTTGGGACAGGCCACTAGGCCCTTGCCTCTTTAAGAGGAAAATGCTTACATATTCATAAAATATCTTCCCACCTTCTTCTTCCAAATGATAAATATAAAGCAATTATTAATAAATTAAGACAAAATTAAAACAGCTTATTTCTTAGAAAAAGTTGGACTAAAATTATAATTAATATCAATACAATATTATTTTACTTAGTATTATGCTTATATTCATCTCTCAAACTAAATTGTCTTTTCATTCCTTTGAGCAGAGACTGAACCTGATATTTCATATTTTCCCCCATCCAAATCTATGTCTAGAGAATGTACTCAAAGAGGACTGTTAAATGTTTGCTAATTAATTGATTTAATAAATGGATGGCCCTAATTTTTAAACACTGGGCTTCATATGAGAACATTTACTTTCTCTTGATCAGCTGTAATTAATCTTTTCTGTAACTAATTTTAAATATTTTTCAAGTGGAAATAGTAGTGCAAAGACTTGTAGAAAGCAGATGCTATCATTGCTGACTTTCAGTCTCATTAATTTATTGATAACGAGTGAACCTCTCTAGCTCAGTTTCTGCCTGTGTAACATGGAAGCACAGTAATGGTCACTTCCCGTCATTAGTGGAAGGGCTGCATGAGGTACTAAAGATGAGAGTACTTTGCAAAATGGCATAGAAAAATTAATTGTAGATTTCATGCAAATCTTCACTCATTTAAGACAGGTAATTCTGTCACTACCCTGAAGTAAAGACACTGTCCAGGAGAAGTGGTTTTGTTTCAAGGAGCCTGTGTGCTTTGCTTGCTTTTCTTTTTAGAGAGCTACCATGGTGGCTCGTCTCACACTTGCCTCTTACTTGCTCACCGTACAGTCTCATTTGGATCTCCATTCACTGGAATCCAATTCTGCAAAGCTTTATAGCACTTGATCCTGTGAGAGAAATAAATCTGAATAAGGAATCACTGTTGAATCATCACTAACTTTGATGAATTAGCATCATGAACTCTTCAAAGTGTCATTTTTTAAGCTTCCTGAATGATTGGGTTTCAATGGTTCCTCCTAAGAATTTTAATTTGAGCACTGCGAAGACAAATACGAACATGCACAAATCATTTAGTGTCCACCTCCGAGGGAAAGAAAAGTGCTTATGAAGTGAAACTTCATCTCCCTTCACCAGCTTCCTGCTAGACTTGGGGTTTTCTTTGTTCAAAGTCTAGCACTGAAACATTTCTTTGCAGTAGTTTTAGGAATAAGGTTATATGTTAAATAAAACCCAGTTGAAGAATCATCATCAGTTTCTCCTCAATTATAAAAAAGGTTATCAACTTCAGTAATGCCAAAGATGATTTTGCTACTAAGGATAACAAATATTTCTGGGATACCTGTTAGGAATAGTGCTAAATGTTTTACATGCATAATTTAATCTGATGCTCCAACAACCCATTAGATAGGCATGATTATCCCCATTTTGTAGATTAAGAAGTTAGTTTAGAGAAGTTTAGACTGGTGAATCTCCTTCCTCAGAATCACAAGATGAAGCTGGCTCAGTAGACATGGAGTTCTTGGTTCTTGCAGTCTGTTATGGATACCAGCCCAGACATTTGGGTTTTTCTAAGTGTAGTTTCTCCAGCTGAAGAGAGGAATAACCAAGATCCATTTCAGAATGTGGAGTAATACATGGGAAGTAAAGAAAAATATCTACTGTAAAGACTATGAAGCATTTTGGATTTTTAGACCTTTTTATGATAACGCATCATTAACACTACTCTTTTGGACAACAAGGCTGGGTCTGGGATCATAGTGCGTAGGCGGCACTCCTGCTTATACCATATGCTTGCTCTGTGGCCATAGGCAAGTTACTGACTTCTCTGTGCTTAGTGAAGTTTGCATCTAATTATTACTGCTGGTATGATTTTCTCATGGAAGTGTATTTTTGACATATGCTTAGGGAAAGACTGAAAATGTCACCAAATAAAAAGAAAAATCTCAGGTATTCCAGTAAGCACTAAAGGTCTTGCCCAAAGTAAATTTTAATCCAGCAGAGAAAGGCATTTTTTTTTTCCAGTACTGGGATTAAACCCAGGGCAAGTGCACTGAGATACACCCCTACCCCTTATTTATTTTAAGACAGGGCCTTGTTAAATGACGCAGGTGGGGCTCCAACCTGCCATCCTCCTGCTTCAGACTCCCAGAGCACTGATTTTACACTTGTGTGCCGTCAAGCCTGGCTTGCACTTCCTGTTTTATGTTTTATTTTCTTCACTTAATCTATTTACACCTTGTTAATGAAAATAAATCAGGAAAACCCCAAGAGAGTCACTGTCATGAGGATAACTGGCAGAGTGCTTCAATTTAATTTGAGATTTTTAAATACAGATAATAAAAGGAGGTTCAGCATCCAGACTTTTAATTATAAAAGCAACAACAACCAGGTGACTGCAGAAGTCCATAGCACTTGAGGTTGTGCAGTTACTTCTACACATTCTCTGAAATTGCTGCCTGGTATACTCCTTGGGGCATTGCATGACAATCTGATATCTTTTATTGCTGCATATTTACATTTCTCCTAAGTTTGTGTATGTGCATTACCCCCCACCCTTTCTACCAATTTACAAAGTCCCAATGCATTGGTACTGTTTACTGCAGCTTTGGAATAGTTCCTTAGTAATGAGACCTTAAAATTCTGGGGCTTGAAACTTAGAGGTGGAAAAAATATTCTTTGCAAGCTGTTCAGGCACACTGAGCATAAGTCTAGAAAATGATTTTTCCCACAATTTTCTCAGACAGTGCCCTACATAGGGCCTGATAATTATGTGTAAGAATCTATTAAAGAAACCATCTTGATTATTAGGAGTCTAAACTGGTAGTGAGCTGAGAGTTGCAGTGAAGTATTTCAGGAAAAGGCCGATGGAAATGGTGACAAGGCAGGAATTGAGTCAAATACTTTCCTGTCCTCTGTGACGTGTGATTCGGGGAAGGTATCACTTTAAGGTAATACTCATAATAGTACCGTGAAATAGGAAGTACCACAGTTTTACTGACAAAAACTCGGATAAAAATAGACAGATAAGTTAAATGAAATGGATATAACCTTTCGGTATCTTATCTATTTCTATGAAACAAGTTACAGAAACTCCACTGGCTTAAACAACAGTTATACCTCTCAGTCTCTGAGTTGAAGATGCACTTCATAAACTATGGGTTCCCTTGTTCAGGATGTCACTGTTTTTGGTATCAGAAGATACAGTTGAACTGAGATGTGTGTTGGGTAGAATCACAAAGGGTAAGTTGATAGAATAATAATAAGACAGGTAAGGGTTTATTCTGGTAAGTGTTTTGCACTGACGAAGGCCCCTAAATTTCAAAACTCAGTGAGGCAGATATTAGTATTATCTCCATGTTAGAGATTAGAAAAGAAATTCTGCTGAGTGTCTGACTCTTGGCCAAGGTTAGACAGCCAAGTGGCTTCCCAGAAAGTTCGACCCAGGAAGTGTGATTGCAGAGTTTGTGTTCTCGATGTCTACTTCGTACACCCTGAAGGCCAGGTGGGCAGGGTCTAGTGCTTTATCCCAGGATAGCTGGAAGTGATGGAAGAACCGTGCATTGGAAAGGTGGCCCTGACCACCTTGCTGAGCCAAAAAGGGAGCAAGACAGGAAAGCTAGAGGCAGCAAGACTGGGAGAACACTGTTTTGCTAAGAGGTGGAAAGCCACGATGAAGAATAATGCTCTTCATTCAATGTTGCAGTACCTTTTTCTTGTTTCAGACCTCATTTGCCAAAGTCTACATTCCTCTTCTTCCTTCCTATGTAGACATCCCATTTAGCTTCTCTTGCAGTTCCTTTGGCCGTGAGACTGAGCTGGGGCCAAGGGAATGAGGATGGGTGTGTTGTGTGCAGTTCTCACGCGGGCTTTTCCATGGCCCTTCCATTGTTAACTGACTGTGGCGGCAGCTTCCCGAATGGTCTGGAGGCTTCTTGGTACCGATGGAAGTATCACTGTCAGCTTAGATTCCTGAAGGACTGCACAGCCAAACCCATCACATGCAGCACATCCTTTATTTACAGCTCTCTTTGATTGTTAAATAAAGATATGGTAAAAAATGCACCAAGCCATTATGTATTTGGCTCTATCTGTTACCTCAGTCTAGCTTAAACTAATACATTTCATATTCTCATAATGCTGAAATTATAGGGGCGTATCACCAAAAGACACGTTTAAATCTTTAGTGTGAGCTATTTCTCTTCCCAATAACTCTTTTATGCTTTTTGAAACCTCCTTCTTCTATGCAGAACTTTTTTGGGAAGATCTTTTAGACACATATCTTGGCATGGGGCAGTTAAGAAGAGAGAGAACACAAGAAAAGAAAAATAGTGCCTTATGCTTCAGTATTCAAACAAAAAAAAATGTCTCCCCTCCTGAGAACGTCATGCCACTCAGTCATTTGTGACCCATGGAACACTGAGTTTCTGAAATTCAAGAATTTTTAACTCAGGAAACCAACTTCACTGATGAGTTTAACTCAGTGATTACCCTAAATCTGTAAGATCCAAATTTCACACACAGCAGCAGGAAACCAGAAATGGGTAGTATATTTTTGACTCTCAAAGAGTACAGAGTAGAGAGGGGCTCTGAAGACTGAGACTGGAAAAAACAGAAGAAACAGGCATATTTCTTTTTTTAAAGAGCAGTCAACCTCTAAGTTACTACTAATGGTTGTTTCCTCTCAGCCTACCCCACCGTGGTTTTGTTTCTCAGAGTTTGTAAAATGTGAGCCTTTTTGGTCATTCTGACAGATTTTCCAGCACTAAAAATACCAGGGGCTTAACTGACAAATCACAGGTATTTTTGTCGAGTAAATTAGCCCTGGGAAATTCTCTCCACTTGTTAGGAAAAAGACCCTTTGCCACGTAAATTTTGCACTCTGTCCCTGCTGACCAAGACTCCTGACTTCTCTACTGTTTTTTCATAAATGCCACAAAATTAGGTAAAAAGATGTGTAGCCAGGAGTTCAGCTCTGGCAGTGCAAGGTTGTGAGTTCGATCCCTGGTGCGGCAAAAAAAAAAAAAAAAAGGGTAAAAATGTGCTGATAGTAATCGGTATGCGGTTAACATTTCCCCATTGTTCTGTGATTTTCCTTGCATCAAAAATGCATGAAGATGAAATGTATGCTTTATTTTTCCTTAGAAATGAAGAGACTGGCTTCGTATTGCTTTCAGGGACATTTGTTGGCACCTCCCGTGTGTCTCTGTCTGCTTGCTGTTGTGAAGACTGAGCAGCAGACACCATGGTTATGTAATCTGATGAAGATCCTGTAGCCAGGAAGTGGCAGGTTCACCTTCTAAACCACTTTACTTTCAAATGACTCTCACAGTCATGCGCTCTGTCGACAAACACTTACTAAATTTATTGCCTGGTACTTTTGGGCCTGGCTTTGTGGTAGACATGAAACATGCAGATTCTGCCCTTGTCCTCATGGGGTTCAGGAGGTAAGTTAACTTAAATTAAAAACCACGCAAACAAACATTTGCTTATAAAACAGATCCCGATCAACACAGCACAACAAGAGAACAGGGTGATCTGAGAGCACCTGAGGGAGAAATTGACTATACCACAATTGAGAGCGGTGTTTTTTCTGTAGAGGGGTGTGACAGCTGATACCGAAATCATCACTATTAGTCAACCAGTCGTGGTTAATAAAAATGACCAGCTTCCCCAGCAGGAGGTCCATCTGGTTTCCCTACCCAGTGGGTCTGCACTGGCCATGGACTTTCTGTGCCCGGCGGAATACGGAATTACTGAAGGCTCCCGCCAGTCCCTTAGAACACTGCCCTGACTGTGCCAGGGGGAGAAGTCCAGGCTGGTACACCGGAGGGCGAGGGCTCATGTGTGAGAGAAGAGCATCTCAGCCCCCTGAGTGCCCCCAGCTAGTGAGCCCATCTCAGATGATCCGGCCTGAATCCAACTGCCGGATGCCTGCTCTACGCCAGCTGACTGAACAGAAGAACTGCCTGACTGATCCCAGCCCGAATTGTTGACCACCAAATCAACAATAAGCTAATAAGGGGGTATCATTTTGAGAGTTGGGTGATATTTTACAGGGAAATACATTGCTGATACACCAGGAGAAGGGAAAAAGGTGGGTCTGAACACCAGGCAAAGGGAAAGGCACATGCAAAGGTACTGAGGAGGGAAGGAGGCAAAAATCATGACAACGTGGAAGATTGCAGAGGGATAGATGAGATCTAAATGAAGCAGGGTGGAAAACCTCAGTTTTTAATCTTAAAAAGCAAAAGACCACCATTTGAGATATTTTAAACTGGAAAATAACATGATCGTAGATTTGCATGTGTGCACAGACACTTCAAACTCCTCTAGGCAAGGAGGTACATGATGGTCAGTAAACTCCATTTGACTGTTTTGTTGACTGAATCAAAATACCCAGGAGAAACATATGAACTAACCCAGGTATCTGGTGGAACTTTGAAAGCAGAGGGCACAAAGGACTAAACACCACAATCTAAATCAGTAGGAAACTATTGAGCGGTCTATCTATGGCTGAAAAGTCATTCTTTCTACCAAAATTTCCTATTAAAAATTTGTCTTTGGCACATTTCACTCCAAATCAGATGACAGATGCTGTTTTCCTTGCCTTTGAACTAGGACTCTGGAACTACATTTCTCAGTAAGTAGGGAAAAGCCAGATGAATCACTGAGCTAAGTTGCTTTCTCTGGGTCTGATAATTACTAGAGAAAACCCTTGCTGCTCAATCAGTTCCATCTGCTGGCTTGGAACCTGGCTGTGGCACAGAGGCACAGGCTTTGGGCCAATGGTTTGTAAGGCTCAAAAGAGTTGCTCATGAATTAAAGGAGGTCTTGGAAGGTTCACGGCTACTCTGCTTCTTAACTTGAACTCAGTGAAGTGCTAAGGAAATCTCAATGGCTTCTGGAGTCAGACAGTCTTAAGTTTAAATTTGTGCTATGGTTTTTCTAACTTGCATGATCTTGTGCTGATTAATCTATTTCTGGTACAGTTCCTGAAACCATAAGGGGTATTGGGACAATAAATTCTCCAAACTACGTAGATGAAGAAGATTGAATAAAACATATGCGGGAAGCACCTGAATGTTAATCTATCCATTAAAGCTAGTTCACTTTCTATTACTTTTCTGAATTTCTGAGGCATTTAGGAGAATGGATGGCAATAGCATTGGGTGGGGGATGCTTTGAATGAATAATTTTGTTCGTGCTTGAATTTTATATTTTGTTTTTTGGCTGATTTTAAACAGGAAAACCATCTTTCCATGACCCAAGCATTAGCCTTCGTTATATTTCATTTCAGTGATTCTCGGCACTGGCTGCACATTGGAATGCCCCAGGAAACAATGATGCTATCAGTACCTGTTTTCATCCCCAGAGATTTTGATGCACTTGGTCTGAACTGTGGCCTGGACATTGAGATTAGTTCAATAAAATAACCTTGTTTCATGCATGAATCCATTGAATTACTGAAAACTTTTAGGTGTCAGGGTTGTTATTTGTAGAACACATCATTGGTCTTGATCTAGAGCCGATGATATTTCCACTACACTATGCCCATATAAAAAAAACCAATTTTTCTTATGTTTTAAGTCAATATGCTGACTGTGTAAAACTGGGGCCATTTTATGAGTAAAATAGCTCTGTGTCTCCCCAAAAAGCATGCTTAGATGCATCCCACTGGAAAACAGACTTGAACCAAACTAAGCAACATGGTGACCCAAGGAATTCTGATTCTTCTCTTTATTGAGATGCAAAATAAGAATGCAGATATTGCACTCAGATTACAGAGATTTGTGACCCTGTAATGTCTCAAGTGTGTTGTGTGATGTGGCTTTCTTTCTTTCTTTCTTTCTTTTTTTTTTTTGGCTTTATAAATTTAGGCTTTTTATTTCACTCAAGAGCTATTTTTTCAATTAGGGTATGCTGCCACCAGGTGGCAATAAGGGTCTCATCTGTTGTTCATTCACACATTCTTTCATTTATTACCATTTGACAAGGTCGATACGCATTTTCACTTCAGAATTCAACATGCAAACTTTTGACACCTGATGCAACATGCAAACTTTTGACACCTGCAATCTCAGTATTCAGAAGGCTGAGGCAAGAGGATCATGGCAAGTGTAAGACTACCCTGGGTTACATAGTGAGTTTAAGGCCAGCCTAGAGCTGGGGATTTAGCTCAGTGACACAGAACCTGCTCGGCAAGTGCAAGGTCCTGAATTTGATTCCCAGTACCCTCCCCACAAAAACAAAACAAAACAACAAAAAACAAGAAACAAACAAACAAAAAAAAAAAAGCATAGAAGAACAGCCTAAACTATATAGTTAGACTTTGTCTCAAAAGAAATGATAAGCTACAATTGAACTTCCATAATTTAATAATAGTAAAAGTTGCACATGTAGATGTGCATAAATATACATGTGTATAAAATGTTACATCTCTACATGTAAAAGTGTTTGTTAAAGGATTAAAGATGAAGATAAAAATTAGTTTCTTTTTCATTATCCCTTAATAATTACTAGTCAGATTATAACCAGATAAGCACATTTCTGTTCTTCTATTGCCAAATTTTGCTGTTAGACTTCTATGAGTTTGAACACTACTGTCGAGCTTTGAATTAACATGTTACCATTCATTCAGTGGGTTCTCAGACTTTCTAGCCATCAGTGTTTGTAATTAGGGACTGGTTAATATAGGTACTTTGAAACTTTTAATTAATGAATTAATTTTGATCGATGCGACTCTTAAGAAGTTGTACTTGATCACTTCCGCAAAAGGAACCAGAGAGAAAAAGAACACAACTTTATGTTATTCCTGGGTATAGGTATATTTTTCTTGACCACTTTCCCCTAATTGGAAGAAAGCAAATTTTCCTATTGTAGAAGAGCAAAGCATCAAGAAGATGTCCTGGTTACCTGTGTGAACTGAGAGCTGTACACAATGGTTTCCCTTCTATCAGATGAGCTTGGGTTTAATATCACCTTAGGCTTTTATCTTTGATGTAGTAATTTCACAGAGAAGCAAGTTAGAAGTTATGCTGAAAATGTCTTGTTGCGTACAAAGAGAAATTGATGATGCCATTGTGCTTCCTATGAATGCAACACCTTTTTGAGGAAACAAGTCCCCCAAATTTCCCCTCCTTCCTGTTGATGTTACTCATGGTAAAAAAGCATTTTAAGGACCCATGACAAAGTAATTTCAGCTGACACTGATTGTATCATCAAATAATAATTTATTTGTATTTTAATCTTTCTGATCTTAACTCTTTGGAGGAGATCCCAGGACTTCATGGATATTTTTACAAACAAAGCCAAACTCCGCTCTTTAAAAATTCTGCTGTGGTTACTCCATATAGCTCTTTCCTTACATTTTGCCTGCATAAGTTATCAGGAATTATCTGGAGTGGATGCAGGTACCAAAGTGCCAGAAAGGTTAAATTTGCCATCGGAGTCTTCCTGGGAGATGATTAGAACCTTCCTGAGGACAGAGCTGGTTGGACGTGGAAGGAAGGTGTTTGGAAATCGCGTCTGGAACAAATAAACCTAACGTTACTGGCTTAGTCAGACCTTGTCTCAAATTCCTCCACCTCATGTCCTCTGAAAAGTTCTGCAAAGTGCAGTCTAAGTATTTGTCTTCCCATGTGACCTCTCCAAATGCCCGGTTCCCTGCATGACTTCTGTTGCCCTTGCACTGTGTGAATTTGGCTGCACACCTGAGTTAACTACCCTGAGTTATCACTTGGGCTTGAAAACGATTATTTATAGGCCTTGCTGTGCAGCTAGTGGTAAAAGGACCAGACCAAATCAATATCACAGGGGGGCTTATTAGAAATTCAGAAATTTAGACCCCAGCCTAGACATACTAATCCACAATATAATTTAACAAGAGCCTCAGGGCATCCATATGCACAGCAATGTTTGAGCAAGACTACGAGTCCAGAGGAAGAGTAAGTAGAAGATAGGTCACGCTTAGCAGCACAGGGAGGTGTAGGTCCCCACCCTCTACTCACCTATACCTTCCTAGGAAGAGCACTTAGTGGCCTGATTTTGGGAACTTGAACACAGAACTAAGACACAGGGGAGGGAAGTGAGGCTTATATGGTGAAACAACTCCCAGTACACTGACTCACAGGGCAACCCTGCAGTTGGATGAGCTGGTTAACGCACACCTGCCCCACTCCGCCCTGCCCCAGTGAGTGTGTGGATTGGCCAATGAATGGGATCGCCATTTGTTAGATGGTGGCCTAACTGTGGGTCGGCTGTGCTCTCTTATTTTCATTTTTTATAATGAAAGTCCTTCCAGAAGTAGTGTGTGTGTGTGTGTGTGTGTGTGTGTGTGTGT